>PNEQ01110098.1:5942-75037 GCA_003012365.1 Medauroidea extradentata
CCGTGTGTTTGTGTGAGTGAGGCACGGCACGAAGGGCGATGTTGACCAGCTCCTGTGACGCGGTATCACCTCTAGCGCAAGACACTGAAACGGCGTGCAGTGGTATCGTAGAACACTCGCCTGACTGACACTTTCAGTGGTGACCCCATCTTTTTATTGGTGGAAAGTTTTAAGGAAAGTCCAACGCAGGGCTCTATACCTGTTTCGCAGACTTTCGTCCACAATATTGTGAGGCACGGCAGTCTGAAAATGCCGTTTTCGGCCGTGTTGAAGGGCTTAAAAATGTAGTTTGCAGCACACGTGATGTGTTGAAAGTTGTATTCCGTACTGGCCTGAAATGTTATTTCTTTTCGTGCGAAACTCGCGTGAGTACACGTGGAACAGTTTGTTTATAAAACGTGTATTTCAAACACACTGCAACGCAGTTTGAGAGACATGTAGACGGGCGCCTTAAGAAATAATTATCACATAGGCTATCATTATTGCTACTGCTGATAAAACGTAAGATTTCTTCAATTTTAGTAGCTTCAATCTGAAGACAAAAGCGTGGTTTGGATAGTTGATGAATATGAAACTGATAATTCAAAATCAATGTCATGTGGGAAATAAAAAATATGTCTGTTTCTGTACACTGTTATTGTCTGCTATAAAGTTTAAGTGGGAGAGGAGGATGTTATTTATTTGGATGTTTTTACTTGTCTTCGAACAGCACATGGCTTTAGAGGAACACGGGACAAGTAGGGAAGGAGTCGGCGAAGGTCTTTGTTAAGGAACCATCCGAGCATTCGTCTGGAGTGATTTCGGAAGACCCTGGAAAACAGAAATCAGGATGGTCTGAGCCGGAAATCGAACCTGGGTCCTCCTAAATGTGAGGCGAGTGTTTAATTACTGCTCCACCGTACCACTGATCCCATACCCTCGGTTATCAAACAAAAGTGAGTACATTTATGTTCTGTCATGATGTCAACTTGTATCACTCATTTCCACTACTTCTTTGATAATTATATCTTAAGCCTAAACGAGAGCATATATAATATATGTTTACTTGTATTGTTTAAAATTGTTTTACTTTATAAATGTAGTTTTTCAATACTTATCCATAAAGTTCAAGGTACGAATATTTGTCAGTCAAAAAACTTACCGAAACCAGGTAAATTATTTTGTCAAGAAAAAAAATTAGACGTAATGAAACCTAATAAACAAACTGTATGAGTTTTATTATTATATTTGCTCAAATTCAGGATTTTAAAAATATTTAACATACAAGTATTAGAAATGAAGGATCATTGCCTTAAATATGTTTGAAGGAATTATTTGTTGTTTGTCTTTCCTTTATGATTTCAACTTTTCATATTAGTTTACTGTACTGAGTTGCTTTTGTTTCCTCCTATTAGCGTAAATGGTTTGTTTGGAACATCCTATTTCTTCTAAAGCTCCCTTAATAAGTATAGTACTGTATATGAAATATACCGGAATAAGATCAATACAATATTTCGCTCCCTTTTGCATAGCCTACCTATATTACGACTTTTTATTGTTTTGCCTTCCACACAACTAAATGTTAACAAAAAATTTAACACACAAAAATTTTGTTTCGAAATCAAGTCACCATACACGACGAATTGTTTGGCCGCAAGACACTGCAGTTTTGCTACTGAACCAGTTTAGGATGCAGGACGAAGAAAACAGCTGACTAAAGGAAAGTCTGTATCTTATTTATTAACCTTATCAGACATAACCTCATACTCAGCAAAGATAACGGAACTTATTTTTCTCTTCAGCGCCCAACACTCCGAGCAACACTCAACTGTCAAATTTGTAGGGAGAACGCATGGCGAGCGCATGACATAACACATTTCACAGCTTTATACAAGAGAATGTATAAAGCTATTGAGGTGGGGTTGCTTTTAAAAACGTATTTAGCTCATTACGAACAACTTCCTCGCTTTCATCCCCCATATAACTTGAATAGCAAAAAAGTTTCTCACTGACCAACTTTTTGAAGTTTTAGTTTGTTAGAAAGTGCATATAACGATAGAAAAAATTCTGTACAACTATAAAAAAAATTGTTTAGCCTTAAGATTTTTCGTTGGCATCCAGATATATGAAATTACACACCATTAAAATCTGGATACGATTTTGATTTTCATTCATTAGTTATGATGCGAGATATTTAAGGATTCATGAAAACAGAACCAAGATCAAAATACTTGTTTTGTAATTTTTTTAACACCTTAAAATGGTGTAAATTATGAACTAACTATATCACCCGATACATGTTTTGATGCTGTACAATACGCAAAAATTTTAAGATCAAAGTTACAGGTGAAAATTTTAGGATTTTTGGCAACAGCGCTCGCCGAAACAAGGACAGTGCTTGTGACAGTTACTGTGCATTGAAAAGAGAGAGCAAATGTCCATATAACCCTGTACTGCAATCTAAGCATGAGACGCTCTATAGGATACTGTCAGATAAGGAATCACTTGTAGAGCCTGATACTCTGCATAATTTTAAGGTACAAAATATATAAATACAACTGATCATGTAAAAGGGTACTGGCAAATACCATTACACGAAGATGACAGGAAATATACAACATTCCTATATACATGTAAAGGCAGGTCTTATCAGTTTATAGAGTATTACCATTTGGTTTAACAAACAGTGTTGGTGAGTTCTGTAGGGCAGTTGAGACATCATTAGGACTGGAAGTAAGCTCATTGGTGAAAACATATGTTTTACATATATCTAGTTGTGATTTTGAGGAACATCTAGGTCATCTGAAACAGTTGTTGGGAAGGTTGCCAGATCAATCTCAAATTGAAACAATCTAAATCAAGGTTTTTTAGAAAAGAGGTGTCATTCTTTAGGGGTTTTATTAAGTGCACGTGGAATCAAGCCTGATCCATGCCAGGTCAGTTTGATAAAGGAGTTTCCAGTGTCCAGGAATGTAAAGGAGCTGAGAGGGTTTCTAGAATTATGTAACTTTTATTGCAGGTTTGCAGAGAGGTTTATAGATGTTGTGGCTCCACTGTTAAAAAGAAAGGTTATGGATGTGTCAAGTAACATTTGAACGGGCAAAATCACTTTTTCTTACCGAGTGTATTTTATCTCAGTACTGATGCATTTGGGTATGGTTTAGGTTCAAAGCTATTTCACAAAACAGATGATGGATCGGAGCTGTTATGTACTGGCATTGTTAAGCAGATCTTAGATGCAGAGAGGTCCTAATACTGTTACAGAAAGAGAATGTTTGGCAGTGGTATGGAGTTTGAATAAATTACATGATTTATTATTAGGCCATAGGGTAACTGTTTTGTCTGGTCATCATTCTTTGGCATTTTTAAAATCTTGCAAATTAATGTGAAGTAGATTGACACGTTGGTGTTTGGCATTACAGGAATTAATTTGGAGATACAGTATGTAACAGGAAAGAATAATTTAGAAGCAGACTTACTCAGTTGAACTCTACTTGAAAATGGAGAGTTAGTTGTAGAGGAAAAACCTAGAGCAGGACCATTAACGTGCAGAATTGAAATTGAACAGGACCATCAGTTGGTTAAAGAATTCAGGGACACAGGGATGAGGCAGAAGGAAAATAAAGAGTGGAAAGATAGTTATTTCAAGTTTAGAAGATAAGGATAAAGATTTAATTGACCCAAAGGTGCAAACAATTTTAACCTGTTACTGTATGAGTAAAGATATCTTATATAGGCAAGAAAATTTAAATTGGGGGGGGGGGGGGGGTTGATGATTATGTACCTACAATGTGGGTTAATAGATTTGATTTCACATATTCAAAAATTGACAGGGCATTTTGGTGCAAAGAAATATTTCTGGCTTTTGCGAAATAGTTATTACTGGTCAGGCACGGAAAGGAAAATTATAAAAATTGTAGGATGCTGTAATATTTACCAGAAGGCTAAATTTCCAAATCAGACAAAGGAGGGACCTTAGGATGTCATTACACCTGAAGAGCCATACAACAATTTATTATCTGTTGACTTGAATGGGCCTTTGCCAAAGTCTAGAGGTGGTGTGCAATACTTGTTTGTTGTTTTAAATGTTTTCACTAAATTAGTACTCTGTTATCCTTTGAGAAAGGCTACTTCTGCTGCATGCATAAACAAATTGCTAGATGATTATTTCCCACATTTTGGCAAACCTAAGACGATACCGAGTGATCATGGTACACAATTTACATCAGGCATGTAGAGGTAGGAGTTAAACTGGTTAGGAATTAAGGTAGTGCTTTCGTCCATCTGGCACCCACAAGGAAACCCAAGTGAAAGATGTATGAGGGAGGTAGGGTGACTTTTTTGAACATGCTGTCATGAAAAACATACAAAACGTGTGCTGCAGGAAGGGAATTGCAGGTAACAAGTTTGGTAAGCATGAGCGGGAGTAGAGTGTGTCTTTGGATATAGGAGAGAGAATGTAATGTATGCATGTGCGGTTTAAAAGTGTAAGCAATGAGTAATAAAGTAGGTGATGTACGATCAGGAAGTCTTGCCTTCTTAATAAAAATACATGGTGTCAGAAGTGGGATTCAAAGTGTGTTTGGGGAAGTGTGCCTACCAGTTTTGTTCCGCCACCTAGCAGCTTTGAATTCAGGAAGCCGGAGGAATGGAGTCATTGGTTTGCAAGGTTCCGGCGATACAGATTTGTGAGCGGATTAGCAAAAAAGGATGGCAAAGTACAGGTTAGTACTTCGACTTATGTAATGGGATAAGAAGCAGAGGATGTTGCGAATTCGTTTAACCTCTCGTCGAACGAAGATGCAAAGTCATAAGAAATAGTAACAAAGAAGCTGGAATCTTATTTTATTCTGAGAAAGAACATTATTTTTGAAAGAGCTAGATTTAATCAGCATTAGCAAATGGTGGGTGAATCAGTTGATACATTTATTACTGCACTACACTCATTAGCCGAATATTGCGAGTATAAAACGTTGCAGAAAGAAATGGTGCGTAACAGGTTTGTTGTAGAATTAACAGACAAAAATCTTTCGGAAATGTTACAGCTACATGCTAACCTAACGTTAGAAAGTGCGGTTACAAAGGCTAGGCAAACTGAGGCGATAATGAAACAATAGGAAATGCAAAAAGTGGCAATAGAACAAACCATTGGGGAGAACATTGACAGAAATAGGGTGAAACCAGGACATGTTAATTACAGTCTACACAGTAAACAGGGACCCAAGAAAATTACCCATAGTTATCACAACTCTCCTAGTAGAAAAGAATGCTATCAGTGCTGAGGTCTATTTGAAAGAGGTCATATAGAAAAGTGCCAGGCTACAAAGTAAAAGTGCAGAACATGTGATCGAAGAAGACATTTTGCTACGGTATGTCAGGTACCTAGAGACAGTAGTCACCAGGTATCAGAAATTCAGGAACAGATACAAGAAACAGATATGTCTCTAGCTACTGTTGATGCCATAACAGCAGCAAGTCCACCTTGGAAGGCAATGATTAGGATGGGAAAAAATTAATTCAATTTCAAAATTGATACCGAGGCTGATGTTACAGTGTTGCCGGAAGAGAGTTTTGTCACCCTCTCAGAAAGAACAGGTATAGTTTTGAAAAGGGGTAATAGAAGCACACAGTTAATGGGTCCATGTAGTATGCAGTAAAATACCTTGGGAAAATTTGTGGCAGACTTACGATTGGAAGGGAACATCACCCAACAGGAAGTGTATGTTGTTGAAGGGCTAAAAGAACCATTTCTGGGACGGCCAGCTGTGGAAGCACTGGGACTTCTTAAGTGGATAACAGAGGTAGGATGCAAGGAACCGTTTGATCTAAGAGAGAGCTATCCTACTTTGTTAACAGGCTTGGGACTAATGAAAACACCATATAAAATAAAACTGAAAAGCAATGTGACAGCAGTGAGCATAGCATGCCCCAGAAGGGTCGCAATTCTGTAAAAAACCAAAACTGGAGCAAGAAATTCAGCAGATTTTAAGATTGGGGGTCGTCTCGCCAGTTGACTGCCCTACGGAATGGTGCTCAGGGATTGTGCTGGTCCCTAAAGCCAATGGACAAATCAGACTATGTGTTGACCTAACAAAACTGAATAGGTCCAAACGGAACACATTATGATCCCCTAGGTAGATGAATCCCTGACACAGGTTCACGATGCTGCAGTATTATCCAAGCTGGATGCAAATTCAGGATATTGGCAGGTACCCTTAGATGATGAGTCTAGACTTCTTACAACTTTTATCAGTCCTTTTGGCAGATTTTGTTTTAACAGACTGCCTTTTTGTATCACCAGCGCCCCAGAATGTTACTATAGAGAAATGTCTCGTATCTTGGCAGACACTCCAGGGGTAATATGTCACATGTATAACGTTTTGGTGTCTGGAGAAAATGAACAGGAACATTTTGAAAATATAGAGAGTCCTGATAAAAATCGAGGCAGCGGACATCACGACAAGTGTCAGTTTTCAGTCAGAAGGGTCACATTTTTGGGTCATATAGTAACAGACAAAGGAATAGAAATGGACCTTGATAAAATAAATGCAGTTCAGAACATGCCATCCCCACCCAGTCCATCTCTGACGTGAGGCGGCTATTAGGAATGGTTAACTATGTGGCAAAGTTTGTTCCAAATCTAGCTCAGGTTACAGAACCAACACGCCAGTTACTGAAACAGGATAATGTGTTTGTATGGGGGCAGCAACAAGAAGCATCCTTCAAGCATATGACAGACCTCTTGTGCGCAGCTCCACAACTTCTGCACTATGATCCCAATAAAGAATGTTGGATTGGGGCAGATGCATCGTCATATGGAATCGGTGCTGTCCTATAACAACCAGACAAGAATAATGTATGGCGACCAGTGGCCTACGCATCAAGGACACTACCGGCAACTGAGTAGAAACATTCTCAAATAGAGAAAGAAGCCCTTGCTTTAACATGGGCATGTGACAGATTTTACATCTATATCCTGGGTAAAAACATTCTCCTCTGTACAAAACATCAGCCTCTGGTTTCGATATCTGGGAAGAAAAACCTTGACGAACTGCCTCCTAGGTTACAACGGTATAGGATGAGGTTGATGTGGTATTCATCCACAATACAGCATGTGGCAGGAAAAAAATTCTATACACCGGATGCATTGTCTCTAGCACCAGCAGTGGCATCCTGCACATATGAGACTGTGAGATTGAGCATTATGAGTCCCTGTTTATGACATCCTTTGCTGCATCAGACACCCGAATGGAGGAAGTACATCAAGCTCAGGCATCGGGCACAATGTGCCAGGAACTGAAGCAACTTGTTCAGATCGGATGGCCCAAACCTACGGAGGTACCTATTTATTGTCGGGCATACTAGGCAGTTTGTGGGGAATTTTCTATAGTCTGTGGTATATTGATGGAAGGGGTTGCCATGGTGATACCCGTAGAGTTACATTGGGAAATAATGACTCTGATCCAATTGGGGCATCGGGGAGTAAATAATTTTATTGCAAGAGCCAGGCCTACACTATGGTGGCCCGGGATTACAGGTGATATTAAGACATGCATTGCCAACTGTGTACCGTGCATGAAAGAAAAACCAAACAGACCAGAACCTCTGATTCCACCACCTTTAACACAAGTGCCCTGGGAACTCGTAGGAACGAACCTGGCAGAAAGGAAGGGAAAGCACTATCTCAACCTTGTGGATTACTATTCAAGATATCCAGAGATATTTGTGATGCCAACAATCTTATCTGAAGCCACTATAACAAGACGTAAAGCTGCCTTCTCACGTCAGGGAATCCCTCGAGAATTAAGGTCAGACAACGGACCCAGTATGCTTCTCAAGCCTTCAAATATTTTGCAAGAGATTATGGCTTTGCTCATGTCACAAGCAGCCCCAGATATCCACAAAGTAATGGGCAAGTAGAAGCAGCAGTGAATAATATGAAAAATATTATCAAGTGGTCAGAAGACCCTCACCTAGGTGTGCTGGCATATAGAAACGCGCCACTCTCGGACCTCCATTACAGTCTAGCACAATCCTCATGGGAAGATCACTAAGAGATACCCTACCAGCGTTGCAGAGAAATGTGTGTCTAAAAACAGTGAGCAGAAAAGACTTTCAGCCCATTCATCAAAAGGCAAAAGATAATCAGAAGAATAATTTCGACAGGACCCACATCATTTAAACACGCTTCCCAACTGATGCTCAGGAAATAGTGTGGACACAGACTTACAAAGATATGGTGTAGTATGTTCTGAAGGCCATACGCCTCGTTCATGTCTCATTTCAGTAGACAGAAGAATAATTAGGAAGAACAGGCACAAACTGAAAGTCGTTCGAAAAGCAATGTCATTTGAACAAGAGCAGCAAAGACCTTTCAAGGAGGACGGTAAAAAGGAAACAGTGCCAGAATTGGTCAAGTTGCAGTGAAGAGATGCTCCGGTGAGGTAACTTGTACGAAGTCCAGTACAAGTTACCAAGGGAACAAGATGGCAGGAGAACAGAGTCAACATATGACTTGGACAACGCAGAGGAAGAGGGAGAAGACAGAAGAAATGATAGGACAGGAAGGAGAAGAACAAGAGGAGGAAGAAGGATGGAAAGGGTGGCCAAATGCAGAAGAGAGAAAGGATCATGAACAATTAAGGTCACCAGTGTAGACAAGAAGTGGTAGAGAAGTGAAGCCCAAAAGACATACTTAATTTATAATCCACGGTAGATGTAAAATATGTTAGGGTTCTTATGTATGGTACGTAACTTTGCATTTCTGTGTTACATAAGGGTAGCATTTCCAAAGAGGGTAAGATGTGTTGCATGAAGGGAATTGCAGGTAACAAGGTTGGTAAGCATTGGCAGGGGTAGAGTGTGTTTATGGGATATAAGAGAGAGAATGTAATGTATGCATGTGCTGTTTAAAAGTGTAAGCAATGATTAATAAAGTAGGTGATGTACGATCAGGATGTCTTGCCTTCTTACTAACGACACAAAATGGGCTGAGGTGGTACTTTTTGTTAAATGAATTTTTAAATTTACATGTTCATCACAGTACAGGGTATACACTCATGGAATAACATCTGGAGAGGTACCTAGAAATAAGTTGGCACAGTCACTTGAATTTCCAGCAAGTGTAGTTACAGTTGCTAAAAGACTAGGTCGAGGAAGTGAAATTGAGGCTCTTATGAGGAGTAACAAACAGGTACAACCATATAACAGTTTTAAGGTAAGTGATAAAGTTCTAATAAAAGTTTATAAAAAGAGTGACTACCTTTTGACAGACACAAAGAAATTATTCATGCTCTATGATGTTACCGTACAGGTTAGTCAGAAGTGTTGGGAAGAATGTGTGGGAGTTGGCATATCTTGCAGAAGATAAAATTAAAGGTGTTTATAACCAATATCTCTTTAAACCATATAAAATTTCAGATTTTTGAAAGTGTACGTTGCTGTTTATTCAGGTTTCGTTGTTTATTGTGTTGATGTTTTCATAATTCTGAAATTTTTGATGTTCTGTAAAGCAATTTTACTTTTTGGTGTAATACATATAGGGTTTCTATCTTGAAAAAAAAAAAAAAAAGTGAATGGGAGAGGTCTACCATTCATTGTTTTCATTTGTATTTTGGAATCTAATTGTATGTTAATTATTGTAATAATGTTGTTTGTTTTGTAAATTATGGATAATTCCAGTGATGTCAATGTTTAACGTTCTGAAATATTTGATGTTGATACACGAGATCTAAGTTAACATCACCTTGGACAGCATCTTGGAAACATTATTGTAGGTGACACTCTGAAAAAAAATTTCATCAAATTAAAAGGTATTTCATAACTTAACATTGGATGGTCAATATGTTTATAAAAAAAAGCATTGGTTAGCTAAAAGTGTCAATGAGGAGGTGAGAGTTAATATTTGTTTGTATAGAGCTTACAAAGTAATAGTCCTGTACCGTATTCGCCCATGTACTCCGCGCACCCATGTAAGCCTTTTATTCAATGACAAATTTGGGGAAAAATATTTTTTTCAAAAAATAAATTTTTTGGGATAGAAAAATGTTATTATGGGGCAAAACAATCAAACAAACAAAAATTATGCCCACCTACTATATTTATTTGTATATAGCAGCCACTTCTTTAAAATAAATCAATGCCTCATAAATGCGGCCGGTGTTAATGTACAGAACTGAGTTTGCCGCAACGAGAGGTTGACATGCGCTTTTTTGCTTCCAAGTGGCAAGCGCTGCAAGCGGCACCAGCCAGTGTCTGTGTGTGTATGTGGGCACGCTCGGACACGTGAGTAAGCGAGCGGAAGTTGTCAAGGTCAACTGGTACAGTCGCAGCACAAAAGCAATACAACACTCCACGTGTATCACCACTTCACGAGACGTTTTCAGTGAATAAAAAAGCTTAGCTCTGAATGTATCACTCACAATAAATACAGCTATGTACAAATGGATTCTGTAGATGAAAAGTCGGAAAAAAATATAAAGTCTTTGGTATAAATAAAAAAAAAAGTCTTTAAACTGGTACGTCATCATCATCATCATTAGGTACCACCGTCGTCATCGCTGCTGTCCCCGTCTATTTCGTCAGGACTGTCCTCGGAAACTGCGTCACACTCCCAAACATTATCATCTTCACTTCCGTTGAGCGTATTACTAATGCAGCATTTGCGGAAACTTTTGAGAACAAGATCTTCTGGGATTAGAGCCCACGCTGTCTTCACCCACCCACAAAGCTGCGCAAGAGACGGTTTCTGCAGTCTGCCTGTGGGAGTGTAGGTGTGCTCCGCACTTGCCATCCATTCCGTATAAAGCCTTTTTTAAATGTGCTTTAAACGGCCGGTTTACGCACACATCTAGGGGCTGGAGAATCGATGTCATGCCAACCGGGATTAATACCTGGTCGGTGTTTCCTTTCTGTAGACGTTTTTTAACATTATCAGTCAGGTGGCCACGATAACTGTCCAGAACCAACATACTTCTTTGTCGCAGTAGGGCTCCTGGCCGGCGTTCCCACACACACTTCAACCACTCAACTACTGAAGTGTTGTCCATCCAGCCTTTTTCATGCGCCCTTACGAAAATTCCGGCTGATATTTTCTCAATTTTCGGTATCAATTTGTGCTTGAAAATCACAAAAGGAGGAAGCTTCTTCCCGTCCGCTAGCATTGTAAGCATGCCGGTACACCGCTGCTTTTCACTGCCACCTGTTCTTACTTGCACAGATTTTGAGCCACGTGCCTCAACTGTTGTGTCAGACGGCATTTCAAAATAGACGGGGGTCTGATCGGCATTTCCCATTTGCCCCAGTAGGTACGAGTGCTTCTGCCGCAAGCGAATAACGTGACGTTGATACTGAACAAACTTGTCATTATAGGCATCGGGAAGTCGCTGGCAAACAGTCGTTTTCCGTCGCACAGATAAACCACTCTGTCTGTAGAATTGGTAAATCCAGTTCTTACTAGCCTTGAACTCAGGATTTACACCCAATTCTCGGGCAATTTTTAAGGCCTCCAATTGACACATGTCAGTAGAAACAGCATATCCAAACTGTCGTAATGCAGTTATGTATGCAACTAATCTTTCTTCTACGTGTGGAAATTTACCTTTTTCCCCCCTGAAGGCCCTCCTGTTCACATTGCTTTCCTGCAACTTGTTTCTCATTTTCCGCCAGTCTCTGATACACGACTCAGCAATGTCGTACTTAACGGCCTGCCGCGTGATTTTCTAACTCTTCCGCTTCTTTTATCACCTTCAGTTTCTCCCCCACTATAAATGAACGCAACCGTTTTAACATTTTTATTCCCCGAACTATCAACGTAAACACTACGATAACTGTACGCTAATCAGTTACACGCAGAGAACACTAATAGCTGCACACGTGAGTTCGTAAGTTATTCGCGATCACTCGTCTAGACATCCACATTCCACCACCGCACCACCTGCGCAGCATTGCCAAGCCTCCCTCCCGCACGTGCGCACGAACTTCAAACTTAAATTACCCATGTAAACTGCGCACCCTCATTTTGGGCATTCTAATTCGGGAAAAAAGGTGCGCAGGGTACATGGGCGTATACGGTAATACAGTTCTGTAAAACAAGCTGATTAAAAACACTGGAGTGAATAGAAACAAAATTAGAAATAAATTCCTATGTTATAACTTTTGCTTAGAAAATTTTTGATTACTATAAAAGAACTGTTTATATGCTGTTTTAACTTCCCTACCTAAACACAGAAATTTAAAACAGAATTTATACCAAAAATTTAGCTTTAAAATTGTGTTTCTATTCACCCCAGTGCTTCTAAACATCCCGTTTTACAGTACTATAACTTAATTTTTAATTGGGTAATTTTGTTTAAGAAATTGTAAGTAATTTTTTTGTGGACATTTTAAGTACAGAATATATTTTCCAAGATGATTTTGCTGCCGAACCAATTTGGAAGTTAAATTTTTTAGTTTCACTAAACAAATTTAACTTGGGGAATTGTAGCGTATACCAAGTCGGCCCCAGATTAAAATTCACATGTTAATAATCTGCATTATGTTTGTTAAAATATTTTGTTGCCACTTATAATGTAGGCCAAGTGGTCTTTCGAACAATGGAATCCAAGATTTTTGTTTAAGAACCATTTGTAATTTTATTTGTCTCAAAAGCCAGCACGTTAGTGGAAATTTATTCAGTTTTAAAGTAATTAACTTCAGTAACTGTGAACTAATTTACTTAAAATATGAAACATTTAATTTAGTAATTTGAAATCACTCATTTAACAGAGAAGCATAGTTTTCTTAATAATGATAATATTTTATTTAAAATTGTAATTATTCTATTTGGCATTTAATAATTTTTCAATGTATATTTTTTGGTAAAAATTAACAGAAGTAAACAAAATTAAATATTCACTGTTAATGCTTGGAGTGCGAGGACAGAGATATCAAGCAAAATTTACACTTTCCAGGGAAAATTGCTATACTTTTAATGCAAGACCAGCCTATGAAGACAACCGTTGAGAAATTAGTGCCATATTTGATTGCAACCAATAGAATAACAGACTGTTTCTTATTGGCTATGTAAATTTTTAATTTAATGTTTCTCTTACTTAGTAGCAAAATTATTACTTAATATGATTGTATAAAATTGGTATGAAAACAAAACTGTTCATGTTTATTGTTACCTACATGCAAATATTGCAATTGTAACACTTTGATATAATTGCGAAAAACATAATATTTTTTTATTGATTCTTGTAATGACCATGGGGCGGCACCATTGACGGACGATGCCGGTAGCTTGCCTGAAAAAGACAGCTTTGTCGTTGGCAAGATGGGGGCAGAGGCGGACTTGCTATGTGATGGAGGCAGAACCGATAGGGTTCTGTTGGTGAAATGCCGGAAGCGGGGCATTTTCTATCAGTAATAGGCCTTAACGATTTTCCTTTTTGTTTAACTTACTGTTATGAAGTGAAAACTTTGTTCAATTCGGGGTTAAAGAACTAACAGAATTCTCGGTGATAGCTGGCCGTCTTTTTTGAACATGTAAAAAACTTTGTGGTTTGCTCGAAGAGTGCTCCCCGGCAGTCAAATTTCGAAGTTGATGTAGTAAGTCTGTAATGTTGCAATTTCAAATAATAAACCTCAAAATTTTCTGTGGCTCTGCAGTCTTTATTCCTTCTTAGTTGTCAGAACCCACACCGCTTATATTTATCTGATGAACTACTGAGCTAGCTGCGGAAGTATGGCAGTAAAAAAATTATGACATGTAAAGAGTGACTCATTCTTGCTTCAATAAACATGGATAAAAAATGGTTTCATATATCACTGCGAAATACCTGGGAGCACAATAACTGTCCATTATATTTGACATATCACCCAGATAGTGGGATAGGTAAATTGCCAGTGTTTTGTATGTACAGAAACGTATCCACTGTAAGATCTTCAGTCATCAAGCAGCGTTACATTACATACTAGCAATGAAAAGAAACAGTACAGTGTTATTTCCTACATCAAATTACCAATCTCAGAACTGGTATCTTATCTTTATTTTTACTGCTACGAAACAGAAGGAAATTAAATAAAAATTTGATAAAATACACAGCTATGCAGCACACATCAGGAGCAAGCTTTTTGTTCTGTGCTTAACTTAATGGGCAACATGCATGGTTTTTTGTAACTGCTGTTTTTCAACTGTTTTAGTACCAATATCATACCTGCAGAGTCTTACGGCTGGAAAATTAGACTTAAGAAAGTTACAGCCTATTGAAGTTAGCACGATTTGAACGCCCGCCAAAACGTGCCTCGGCCGGCCGATCCCCTCGTGACGTCACTAGCCAGGCACGAGTCAGTCCGCTCCACGTATCAGATAGAGAATGTTTACTTAGCGCGCTTCGCTCTTGAAAATGGATGTAAATACGGGAAATGACATCAAATCAATTACTCCCAGAAACTGTAAATGGTGCATTGTACCACGGTGCAAGAAAACATCTGAAAATGCAACAGATAAGGTATTCATTACCGTGCCAAAGGACAAGGACAAGAGAAAGAAATGGTTCAAAGCAGCAAGGCGGGAGGTCAGTGACGTCTAAGAAAAATCTTGCGTTTACTTTTATGAAGAGCATTTCGATGTAAGTACAAACGTTAACATACCTGTGTTATTTTTATCACAATGTGTCGAGAGCAGTGTTACACCAGCACTGTTATCCTTTATTTTTCTTGTTGTGTTTTTGTCTTATTGATCGTCTTATTGTTTCGCGATTCTTATTAAAATCACTTTGTTTACCCCGGAGTACCAAATTATAAAATTAACGTCTTTTTTTATCATATACATAAAAGCATTGTTGGCCCTCCCGTAAGCTATTAGAGGGATTTTTGAAGAAGGGAACCAACCGATAAAATTATTTATTTTGTAACAAATTAACAATCATACCAAACTGACAGAGAAGTTTCAAAAAGTTTGAAAAAAATTCTTAACGTGAACTCATAATATTTTGAGAGATTCAAGAGGCCAGAAAAATTGTTTGTATATGTTTTACTTTTTACAAAATGACAGAAAACTTTGATCTCATATTATAATTATCTCAGTTTTAGTTCATTGTGTGTGTGTTCCTTTCTGCAGAAATCCGTCCATTTACGCTACAGTTTATCCCCGATGTTTACGTAATGTTTTAGCGACTGTAATACTAATTTGCGTCTGTGAAAATTACATTACGTGGTATTAATACAATGGTACTTAAGCACTTATTTTACTGTAGGCCTAATATAAACATATTCTATAGCATTTATAAAACAATTTACGGGTTTTGTAGCATTCAACATCAAAACAATTTTGGGTGCCTATTTAACAGTACAGCTTCGTGAGTTATTTATAAACACAGGCCTAAATAGTAGCCGATATTGTAAAATTGTTTGTGACCTAAGAAATATTCTTATTGTGTAACTAAGTATTTTAATAGCTTACTAAAACAACAGCTACTTGTTTAATTTAATAAGGTATATTCAATGTTATTTCATTCAACAATCAATTAAAATTATTCTCT
Organism: Medauroidea extradentata; assembly: GCA_003012365.1. Taxonomy (NCBI): domain Eukaryota; kingdom Metazoa; phylum Arthropoda; class Insecta; order Phasmatodea; family Phasmatidae; genus Medauroidea; species Medauroidea extradentata. Next base: position 21,446 of record PNEQ01110098.1, read on the forward strand.
CTTTTGTCTAGTAAAATTACCAAATTAGTATACATATTAAAACCAATTTTTAACATCATGGCCTTAACAATTTTACAGTATTTGCCACTATACGCCTATTTGTTAGAAAGAAAAAAAAAAGTAATATTATATATTTTGTAAGAACAGTTTGTCTTTTTCCTTTAGGAAAATTAATTTAAGTACATGCACAGGTCATAAAATGAAAATCACATACCAATGAATTCTCAATAATAATAATATTAATAATAGGCTTACACTAAGTCTTGTGTAAAAAATATCAATTTACATTAAAACACCATGCATATATTTTACGGAAATACTTTACATTCAGACACACCACTAGATTAACATAAAATAATTTGAAGCCCCTCTACAACGTTCATTTATCTTCGCTTTATACACTTTACTATGATACAGTTTTTTAGATGTCAGCAAGTAATTTTGTCTTTTATCTTTCTGTTACATATTTAACTATAGTATCGACAAAGTACTTACATAATTGTCACTTCATAGGAAGTAATTCAGTAACAGTTTACTTCAAATTTACCACAATAGGCCCTCCATAAATGATTACCCTGACATTCAGAACTATGCAAACTACTGTATCCTTCTTTATACAAATATTTACAATAGCAATGCAAAGAATGCCTATTTATTCTTCTTATGCATTATGGTGAGCCTGCACATATAACACAACAGACTTTATTATTAAAGCGAAAAGTAATTTTACTAGTTGTATTAAGAATAGTAATTTACTTAACATTTGCAATTCTATATTGCGTGTTTTTTATATATGAATTTTTAAAATAATAATCAATTGAAATAAAAAATTTTGATTAGGCGTACAGTTCCGATAGACTTATATAGTACATGTACATTGTTGAGAAGAATGTGTTACACTGTCCACGAATTTCGTTGACACGCCGAAGGACACGTTAGGCCTAAAATTATACTAAAACCCCGCGAGCCGTCACAAATGCCGGTTGAAAGCCACCTGCCATGACGGCCACAGACACTTCGTCGGCCGTCATCTCGGAGTCGTTCCTTACCGTCTTAACAAGCCGTGCCACTGGCCATCACTGTGAAAATGTGTATTCATAGGCCAATTTCCTGTGCGTAGTGCAATGGACTGATCACAAAAATGTATCGCACCAAACTTGCAAGGCTTTAAATAAAACTTGTTGTTCGTTCGTACAGCTTCATATTACACACTATTATGTGAAACTAAATTATAATGTTGTAGCAAACCGGAACGACAAACAATGTTCTCAAAAGTTATTTAGCAACAAAATATATAAATGTCGCATTTTCTGGCAGGTTAGTATTTTAGAACGCGATAATGCTATTAATATTAAATTTTATATACACGTAGATTGTTATTTACGCTGTACATGTACTGCTAACGATCGCGTGTCTAAAGCTTTGATACTTACCTTTGTAATTTAACTCCTCTTGTTTTCGCGCCGTCAAAGTAATAAGAGTTGAAATAATTTAATACCATGAAAGTATCAACTTGCGGTAAGTTATCAGACTGTGCTTTTACAAAACCTTTCTCCATTTCTTACAAATAAGTCTATCGGTAGGAACGAGTTACAGCAACATTTCACAACGTGCCGGCCAACAATCATACCCGGCGCCGTGCCGGCGGAGCAAGCCGTGCCTGGTCAGTGACGTCACGCCAATGCGGGCGCGTTTCGCTGTCACGTGATAATCGCCACGTAAATAGCTACTTTTAATTCAAAATAACTTGCTCCACACAGATTTTTATGCAAAAAACCTTGTGTAGATACTCTTATAGTTGTGTTAGAATTCGCCCCTTGAAATATAGACAATATTTATCACATTGGCATGTTGCCCATTAGAATTATTCCTGCAGTTCCTCAGCAACATCACATCACTTCAGTTTTTTACACTTCAACAAGCAAGGTAGCAAAGCTCTCACTTCGGAAAATGCAGGCCTTTGCCGATTTCTTACCTAAGCCTTGCCTGTTGTGTAATTGTGTGTGTCTAATGACTTTGCAGCTGATGATACAGTATGCTAACCAAAAAATGATTCATGCTTGCCCGTCAACTGCAAATTCTGCTCCGTTGTCACATACTACATTAAATTCATACCATACTTTTAAATATCAGAATACCCCAAAACATTGCAGCATCCCAAAATGTTGCACTGCAACAGACCACAAAACAGTGTGCTGCAATACTGACAAAAATTACACAATCTTTCATACAATATTGCTCCATAATATACAGGAAAATATTGACCGTGATATCTCACAAAATATTACAATAGTGACATAACATGCAAAAAATATGATATCACTATGGACAAGATTTTAAGGTTTTATTTTTGATCAATTGTGTTTTTATAATTTTAGATTTTAATGGAATAGTTTTTACTTTTCTAAACAATAAATTATTTATGTTTTAAAAATGTATACTCATCCAGATAACTGCGTTAAATTCTAAAATTGTAACACACAACTTATAGAAAGCTATGTTATTAAGAATAAGCACCTTACAAAACGAACTGATAAAAATTACCAAAAATAAATATGTAGGTCAAATCTGTTTACAAGATTCGAAATTAGGTATCCCAATGCAAATTTGACATTTCAAGAAAATATTTCCTTCTTTATATCAGTACATTAAAAAAATTTTTAGAGGAAATAATAAAGATTTTACAGATAAAAACCAGGTTTTGGGGAATTTCATTTTATTTCATAATTTAAATTGAATATTTATGTTTGGTGGAGTACTAGCCTAACATTTTTCGGTGTTATTTCAGTTTTATCACTATTCACCAAATCTTGACCCTAGTATATCACAATTGATTTATCACAAAATTGCACAACCTTATACGACATTTGCCCTTCATGAGTAAACATTGCGGCAAAATTGTAAGAGACAGGTGGTTTGGAGATAAAGTGAAAACTTTCGAGACCCTGGTTACCTCCTTCCTTTCAGATAATTTATAGTTTCATGCCAATTTTATAATACAAAGAAAACTAAGTAACAATCTAAGTGTGTACGTTGTATTTAGGTTATTGTTAAAAATGGGGTCATGACAAATGTTCGATTTTACTGCTTTTATATGGCATGCAGAAAACTCATAAAACTAAGACTTGTGCACTACATACACTCTTTAGTTTATAAACATGTCAACTGAATTCCTCTGACATTCTAGTTTGGCTCCCTCAATATGCCATGAACTTTATATATATCTGAATTGTTTTTAAGACTCTACAAAATACCAGTTCTTTTTGTTTCCTAAACATGCAGCAGCATAGCCTGTCAGTTCACTGAATCATAGCTGCCAACCTCAAGGATTCAGAAATAGTACAATTTCCAAAATGGGTAAAATTGTGCGTAAACGAGTCGCGGCATTTCACGTGTTGTGTATATGTAAATGCCATCAAACTAAAACACTTTAGCTATTTTTTAAATAAAATACTACACTGTGAACATGTCAAAATGTTGTAGGTAAAATAAATTTAGAACATGCTGAATAATTAATAAAATTAGCTACAATTTTGACTACTATTCATATGTTGTGTTCATGGCTAAAATTACATAGCCTCCCTAGGGCCATTATAAAGAAAAAAACAGGGAAATTACTGAACGTATTTTACAGTAGGCTTACTTTGTTGTACCATCATAAAAACGGTTTTAATTTTAATATTCATACAAATTTAAACAAACCTAGTATAGGTAGTTTTGGTTTCTGCAAGTTTACAAACTTTACCGATTTTAATACACCAATACATAGGCCCCTACATCACGATTTCTGGTAACACAGCTTTTAAATTCTCTTTCACAGTTCCATAAATGCACGAAAAATTCTTACAGAGTGCAAATTAGGTAACTTAATCACACTTGGCACATCTAACCACAACTCTCTGACACTACAAATACTGTGGATTTGAGAAATAAATCTTACATCGTTGAACGTGCAGATGTGAGAGTATTTAATCTCTTATACAATATTAACACCAAATACTTTAAATTTTTTAACAGTTTTTAACATCCGCACGGTTTGGCAATTACTGTATATAAAAACGTAATTGTAAAAACAGCAAAGTTGTATTTCCCAGACATGAAACTTGCAATATTCCTACGTTTTACGACTATTAAATAAGCGAAGTCGGTACAATTACCGGCACTAAAATACGCTGTCACAATAACAAAATTATACATTTAAGATTGGCAAAAACCATGTTTACAAACACTACGCAACTACTACATGCGCTTCCATATTTGCTGGAAAAATAAGAATTAAACAATAGTTTCCTTCAGTTCACAAGCTTTAATGTATGTTCTTGAGCAATTACTACACGGAAACAGTAAACTGGAAAAACACTTCAAATTAAAACAGTCTCGTGACATTTGTTTGCACGAGTCACGACGGCCATCTCGCCAGGAAGACAACTACAATCCATCGGGTATGTTCGGCAATGTCCGAGTTACGTTCGTATGATGCGTGAATGATACGGTATTCTGTAGTGAATAATATTGTACAATGGTATAAATGAAGCACGCTACTTCCCGAAACTACAGTAGTACAGATTTCTTTATTACATTTATACGACACTATAAGTCAGACCTACATACCACATGTTCGGTGCCGAAATTACAAGACTTCAGTACCAGATTTCTTAATATTAATTAACCAAATGGGGATGAAAAGCTTGAAAATTGTACAATAATTCACATGAATCATACAACCGTACAACAGGGCACAAAATTGTACATTGTACGGGAAAATTGTAAGAGTTGGCAGCTATGCAGTGAAGTAGTGCAGTTGGGGCTTACCTGATTGTGTCTGTAAAAGTGTGTCGATAAGCAATCTGTGTCACAATTTGCTTCACTGCATCAAAGAAATTCTTTCGAGGAATCAGAAAATCTACTGTCTTCTGAAAATGTTTGATCTCTTGCAGGGCTCTGACTCCTGGCATCTTCCGTTTTGATCTCTGGAAAGCACACAGACATAATAACAGCACGTCCAGTCTCACAAGTCACACAATTAGTCAGGCAGAAATTCAGTATCATCCTTGTACTTACAACAAACCTGGAGACTTTTCACAGATAAGAGTCAGCTTTTTTAACTCTCCAATAACTTAGGGCTAATAAGACACTTAAAAAAACTAACTACAGTAAACTCCCGATTATCTGTACTTACAGAGGGGGCCAATGCCTCGGATAATTCAAAATCACGAATAATCCACTTATACTCTTTCTTAGATCTTAGTACAAAGAAAAAAATGTCAAATTCATTCCTACAATAAAAGGCAGCAAATTAATACAGTAGGCTCTTAAATATTAACAATGATGATTAGTGGGTATGAACTAACAATCTAAAAACACAAATAAAAAACAATCAGGGATATCTAATTTAACAAAGGAAAATTCACGTTAATCCATTCATGCGCGACGCGCGTGACAAAGTTGTTAATCTATACATATACGTAACTAATTTTTTCGCCTGCTGGAAAAAGACTTAAATCTTCAAGCCTTTCAAAATATGGCTGCGGACATAACACACTGGTAAACATTATGCGAGTAAACACAGAGTCTAATTATAAATAACTTATTTTTCAACTTTTTTTAAAACTATTTAAAGTGAAATATTTTGCGCGGATAATCCACACACCGATAATAGGGAGTCTACTGTACTTGACAGAGTAATAATTATGCTAAAACTAGGCAAGAATCTTGTGAGAGTATAGTCTACCAGACAGTAAGATTTCTACATGTTGAACTCTTATCTCTTCGCCAGATATACTCAGATCTAACCTCTGCAGGAGCAGAGTAGATAGCCGTCAGCAGGCAAAAACAAGTAAGTGCATGCAAAAAGTCTGCATGTGTACACAAAAGAAAACATTGTAAGGTGCCTGAGTGCATGTTCATCAAAAAAGGCTATGTCAGAATGTAGTATTTTTGTTGGATGAGAAGAATGTTATCCAGGCATGGAAATAATTACATAATTATTTATTAGGTCTTCTGAAGAAATACATTTTTAACATTTTAAATTTATTGGCTTGTAGTAAACTCTCATGTTAATGCAAAAAGCAGCAGTTATGTGTCAGAGAACTTTCATTTCGCAGTCCCTTACTACTATGGGAATTTTTAGAGGTTAACTCTAGCATTTTTGTACTGTAGACTTTACTACTATAGTAGGCAGTTAAGCTGCCCTCTGAGCTCCCTAGTGCTGTTATCAGGATGGGAGTGCGAAGAGAAACTGATATCCTGCTGTCCAAGGCCACCTATCAGGCTGATACTAGCAGGGCGGAAAACACTTGGCGCGTTCTTTCATACACTACATACTGTAAGTATAAATATTTGCGAGTTACAGCAGTTGTGCTCGGGAATACATATACACCTTTAAGAACGTATGAAAACTATTATAAGCTGCTACGATTTACTTCCGTGAAAAGTAACCTATAATATTGTATTGTCACCAAACTTACATATCAATCAGATACCAACAAATGGTTGGAAAATGATTTGCAAATTTTGAAACTGTCAACTTACTTACATACGAACATTGCAAGTTACAAAAAAGCTTGTAATAATGAAAACACATGGTTTAATCTAACTTACTTGACACAATTCAATTAGATTTGTTTTGTCGACTATACATTCATAACGCAGAGGTGAACCCACAAAAAATAGTACATGCAGTGTATTAATTGCGAATGAAAAATAATGTTTTTCTTTTGAAAAATAAATAATAAAATCAATATATTTGAAAAAAAAACTTTATTTGAACAGTGGCAAAACGTTATTTCAAACTCTATAATAACTAGTCATACTTTTTCTTTCACGTTAACTGCGTGTTTTTAACACAACATTGTAAAACTAACTTACAAAATCAAAATCCTATACAATTGAAACATCACTGTTTTTCACAAGTTTGTTATTATAGCATTTCATAACACAACTTGTAGCCAAATATAAAAATGTTTAATACTTGCAATGTATTGAAACATTGCGACAGTTTTCAAAACCTGGGTTTTTAATTATCTACAACACTGCGAAAATAAGAGCTAACAAAACGTATGTGACGAATATTTAATGAATCTGACCGTATAAGGAGAAAGGGGGTCAAGAATATATTTACTGAATGCAAAACAAGAATTTAAAACCTTCTACGCTATCATAATTTTACTTGAAGTTATTACAGACATTATGTAAGTCACTATTCTCCGTTCACTCTAAGTTGAGTTCTGAAGTAAACAAATAATGTAACATCCTTGCACTTCGCTAGATTCTAATTGGCTCAATTTGTGCAGCGCGCAGACGTACTATTTCCAACCAACAAAACTGTGTACAGTCTGTATCATACGAAACAACAACGCCCTATATATTCAAACAATGTTACGTGAAAATTTTGTACGTGTTAACACACGGAAATAAAAATTACATGAAAACTTGATAAAAATATTGACATCATGTGCAATTACAGTATATTTCAAAATTTAATTGTAATTATCAAGCCATGACTAATGATAGTAATCAAATATTCTGGTACTCATGTAACAAAAATTTGGTACTACATGCAGAAAAAAAGTTGTCAACAAAATGTGATTAAACATACTTTAAATTTAAAGTCCTCCTGGATAATTTTGTACTTCGTTTTGGAAATTTTACACTTTATAAATCACCAAACAATCTGTCGATAATTCACAACACATATTTGTTATTTTTTTATTGCAAAGAATGTTACGAGGTTTTTATTCTTGCCTTATACACATCAAAGCAGTTTGTTTAGTAATGAAGACATATATCCAAGTTTCAAAAACCATGCAAGACATTTTCACTGTTCATGTCCAGTGTCGCATAACCTAATCCGCATGCGATCCAAACATAAACCGACGCGAGGACGGAACAAAATAGATCAAGGAATTTTGGTTCGGACGAACTGGAACGGAAAATGAGTACACAGAAAAACCATTCGCAGTAGTCACAACATTAACGCGTTAATGTCCAAAAAAAAACATATCTGGTTGTGATATTTCTGACTTATTTTTACCGTGGTAATTATTACTGAACTAAACTTTTGGTATTTTCAGAGTATCGTACGTCTCTAAATACTGGCAAGTGTACCAAGAAACTTGTACGTTTAACAGTATGTCAGTCGTTAAATAACTCATGAATCAACTGTACAGACGTGTCGTCCGCTAACCTTAATGGACGACTTGAAGTTCACGCCTTCTGACGTCACACCACAGGGGAAATACTGTTTACAAACATGCTGATTTGTTAGTTGGTAATTGCAGAAAGCAAAAATGTTGGACATTCATAGATTTGCACGTAAGGGTAAAAAAATAATAGTTTCGATTTCATGGTTAAGATATGCAAACACATAAGATTAATGTTTACCTGAAAAAGCGGGAAATTCCAAACAAATAATAAATTTTCTTGACATGCATCTCATCCGGGACATGTGAAGTCAAACAGCTTTAAGAAGGTTATGTTCGGCTGTGGTATCCATGGAGATAGGAATTGTATTCCACACCTGACTGAAGCTCCGCCTCTTTTAAAGTCATCCATTACAGTAATAAACATATAGTGTCGTAGATTGTGTTTGCAACATCTGTATATTTTAGATATTTGTTAATAAAACTCTCTTATTAAGTGATGGAGTAGTAAATTTATATGTACATGACAGATAACAAAGATCTATTTCTTATGCACGGCGGTTGGCAGCCAATGAAAATATTTGTTTATAATTTGCTTTGTTTATCCTAAAACTCAACTTAAGAGTGAATGGAGAGTACACATAATTTAAAAAAAAAAAAAAAAAAAAAAAAAAAAAAAAAAAAAAAAAAAAAAAAAAAAAAAAAAAGAATGAGTTCTCCAACTGAAAGATTTTTGCTTAGCATTAAATTTGGTGGCACGCACAAATAAATTTATACATAAATAAATACAAAAAAAATATTCTTGCCAACCAGGTTATGTCAGCTACTTCAAAGAATTTTCTTAATGTCAATGTATGTAAGAAAATGTATTGCTAGGCTTTATTTTTTAATTCAGTAACGGTGCAAAATATGTTAACGTTATTCAAACAATAAATAATAAATTCCTCTAAAAATTGAACCCCAAAATTCTTAACTACATAAGAAGCTGCGGTGGTCGAGCACTTGCCTTACACCTAGGCAACCCGAGTTCTATCCCTGGTGTTTGACGTCCGGATTTAGGCACGTAGGATTGTGTCGGTCGATATTGCAGTTCGGCGGTTTTTTTTCTGGGGGTTTCCCATTTTCACCACCTTTGCATTCCGGCACTTCTCAATACTCACCTCATTCACCCTCGTAAACTCTGAATGTCTTTGAAAATAGCCTTCAGTGCCTCAATAAAACAATAAGTAACAGTTTATTAAATACTTTATGTTGACATTTCCAGCATCTGTTATTTCCTGGAGTGGTTAGTAGCTAATGTGGTCGTTCTTTGCTGACTTGACGAAACCTGACTACAGATCTTTCACTCACACCCGTGTACTTTGCTACTCTTGCTGTTGCTCTGGTTTTTTCATCACAACACTGAATAACAGTTTTTATTATTTCCCACTCTCTTTTATGCATCTCCTTCCCACGCCTCTACAGGCTACTACATTTTCAGGTATACACTGAGGGTTGATATTTTCCTAACAGGTACTACATGACTGTTGACTGTGTGTCGCCACCTTATCTCCTCTACTTCCCCTGTCCCCTCACTACCTCGCAGTGAGAAGCCAAGATAACTGCCCACTATAGTAGTACACATTTATATTGCTGTACAGTGGATTCTCTATCCATAGTTTCTCATAGGACTGACAAAAACTTTCAATACACGAGGGATTTCAACGTATTTGGTCTTGAAATGCTGTAAAGTAAAGAAATGGACAACAGAATGTGTTCTATGGCTGCAGATGTTTCAATCCATTAGGTTTCAATACATAGAGAATCCACCGTGTATGTACATTATACCAGTACAAATTGACATTCAGATTTGTCAAAACTTGGTCTAATAATACCGGTCTGCCAGATCAGTGACTGAAACATACAGCTTCTGCAGACTTTGCTGCAAATTTAAAATACTGGTAGGCCACCAACATAATACCCTTGAAGTTTACATACGTTCATTAAACATTCAGCGAGTGAGATCAAATCACATGACCAAAACTCAGAGTAGATTATACCTACATTTTCTTAAACACATATAGACAAACTTTGTGTGTCCCACTACCGTGTAGTATTTATGAGTCAGACAAATTTAAGAACCCTGTGCACATGTGCAACACTAATACTAAAAAAGAACAACCAATTCAGTTATGCACTTCTGTGTAGCTATTGCACTAGGAGTACTAGTTTTATTATTTTAACCAATGTTAAAACCAACCTCAAAAAAGTAATTACTGTAACCACAAATTAATATATTGTTGCATGCTGTGTTTCTGAGAGAGGACTGAATGGGGCCTGTGTCAAAACACCTTGAGGGCTGGCCCATGACTCAAAACCTGGGTGTCTCATAGTGGGAATCCCGCCGAAACTACGTCATAGATACCTGTCCCAACTGCGTTTTTGCCCTGCGAAGCGGCCTACGTGACTCGAATCACGTCCGAAACATGATGAAATGTCAGTTTTTAGACCCCTGTGATGCAGTAATTCCCCTACTGTTTTGCCTAGTACATAAGGGCTGAATCGACGAATTCGGGGAGAGTTCGCTATTGGTCGTGCTAGAGGAAGGTGCTATTGGTTGTGGAGAGAAATTGGTGAAAACATCTTGGTGACGTCAGCGTCTACTCTGAGGCAGCAGGCGGCTACCTTCGGAGCAGTGTTGGACAAACCAAGAGGACTGCTGCGTCGGGCTGACGGGCAAAGAGGAGGTGCGCGACGGGAGTCGAACCAAAGACCTCAAGAGTGAAGACAGCGGTGCACTCTGGGTGCTGCGCAGCACACGGCGATTCATCACCACGGCGCACTATTAAGGTTGTACACTGTCACTATTTGAAAGACTGTTGATTGGATATATGACTGAATTTTATTGTGATTTGTAGTGTTTAATTAATTGATGGTAGACATTTTTTGGTGCTCTAATTGTCAAAGTTAATTAACGTGTCTGTGACACAGGAGTAATTGTGTGCATAACTAATTGTGTTGTGAGAGTTGATTACTGTTTTGTGTATTTCATAGCTTTGTGAGCTATTAAATCCAGTACTTAATTTAACTCTTTTATTTATAATTGTAAGACCTCTATCCCAAAAGGACTCATGGGAATTGCCCACATATAAAGTTTATGTCTCAAACTTGTAACAATATGAACAAAGTGCATAAATTACTATACATTAAACATCACTCAAATTTAAAGACTAGTGGTGGTTTAGTCAGTACAGTCCGTGATTGAGAAGAAATTGTATTATCATTTTCAAAATTCTTTCAACTTTCAGAAAGTTTGTATTGCTAAGCTGTAAAAGAGTAATAGCAAGCCTACAAGGAAAGAAGGAAAATAACGTGATATTTAACTGAACCATTAGTTGACTAGAAAGAAAATTGTAAGGGAATAACTGCCCCAAAAAATAAGATAAAAATATAAGTAAATCGGCACTATAATTCACTCTTACCAATTGAAAGTATGTACATGGTTCATTTAAAAAAAAAAATAAAGTGATATACATTTAACCAATGATCATTGAAAGAACTGTGCAATGGGAGTGCATGACTGGATTTATTTACTTGGACATACTCCATTGCGAAATAAATGACTGTTAAAAGAAAAATAAAAATAATACAAGAAAACATAAACAAGCAGAGTATGCTTTAGTCATCAGGATACATACACAACATGAAATTCCTGATAACTAAAGCATACTCTGCTTATTTATGTTTTCTTGTACATATTATTTTTAGTTTTTTTTTCTTTTAACAGTCATTTATTTTGCAATGGAGTATGTCCAAGTAAATAAATCCAGTCACATTCAACCAACATTCCAAATGAAGTACAGTACTGTTAAAAAGGAAATCTCTATGTATAAAAGAGAACACTTGATTGACTGACTGACTGAATGAATGAATGAATGACAGTGACATCAAATTACAGCCCAAACTGCTGTACCAATAAACGAGAAATTTGTATGTTAGTTCACTTCAGGTTGTAGGCTGCTACTAAAATAAGACCACTTCAAAATTCGTCCCCTTAGGGGATGAAATGTGTTTTCATAAGACTCTCCTACATAGCTCGAATCAGACGGCCTATCATAGTGACCTTTACTTCAGGGCCAATCATAAAAAAGCATATTAGCCAATTTAAGTTTTTTTTCAAAATCTACTTTTAAAGGGGCAAACCTGAAATGTGTTTGATTAATTATTGATATCCAATTTATGGAACCCTTAGAAATTCAGAGTTACTTTTTACTTCAAAATGATGCTGATGTGAACTGGTACCCAAAAAGCAGTTTTTCAATTTTTCAAAATTTGATTCCAATAGAGTAAAAAGGGGGGAAATGTGTTTATATATTAATCGTCCGTACAGTTTGATCCCAATGGGCTAGTGTCGTGATTTTTACTTAGATACGTATACAAATACATAACTCAAGACTTCTAGATGTTTCGATAGTCTTTAATAAGCAGGAAGAAATTATGTGAAATGTGTTGTCGATTATTCTTCCACAACTATCCAACACCAGTCAAGATTTTGAAGTGCTGTTTGCTTCAGAATGATTTTTACGTAAAGTAAAAAATATATTTGAGGGTATTTTCCAAATTCGACTCCAAAGATGTAATTTAAAGGTAAAATACATTTTTCATTAGTGATCAATATATATTGATCCATTGAATTTTTAGATACTGATGTGATTTTTACTTACGTTTAATGCTTGCTTAAATACTAAAATGTAGTTTACTGACTTTTTAAATTTGAGGATAAATGATGAAATGGGATGAAAGGTGTTTTCAATTAATTGTCTGTATATTTTTAAATCAACAGGCTATCACAGGTTCCACTTAAATTTGATGCCCATACAACTGCCTTAATTTTCTATAAAGTTTTTTTTTAATAAGGGCCCTGAGGGACTGAAAAGACATGGAATGTTTTTTAAATGAATCCAGGAGTGCTATCGAACCTGTCGAGATATAGAGTTTCTTTCTATTCTAAACCCTAACTCTAAAATCAGATCAGTAAAAGAATGAAAAAAAATTTTTAATGAATCGTCGATTACACTTTTGACTTTTGAATCACAGTAAAAAATTCAAGTTGTTCCTCAAAGTCCTACATAAAATTTTTAATACTTTAAATAACTGAAAATCTAAGATTTTTTGGTTAGTTTCATAAATTTACAAAGTAGTGAAGATGGCAAAAAATTTCTTATGTCAAGAAACCAAAAAAATGTTCATTCAATCAACTTTTCAATGATATGTGTACGAGGCGTGTAGCTCTTAAAACAAAAAAGTTATGGCTTATCAAAAAATACCCCAAAATGATGGTTTTCCACCATACTTACAATAGAAAATTAGCTATATTTCAGAAAGTATTGATAGTAAAAATGTAAAAATTTGGGGTTCTTCTTGGGAAAGGTAGTCGTGAACATTAACTAAGTTTCAGGAAAATAAAAAATTGTGCAGCAAAAAAAGATCGCAGCCACGTTACGAAGTTCGGGAGGTGCACACTTCAAAATTTTGAGCTTTAAAATATTATATTCTTTATTATTCTAACTGATATTACAATTTGTATAGCATCATGCTTAAAAATATGCAATTAATAACATTTTCTATTATTTTAAAATAAGAAACTATTCACATACTCCACTGATATTAACTTATTACATGAATTGTAACAAGCACTTCGGGGCGCGGTCTACGGCAATTTTCATCATCATTATTTTATTTTGTACTTGTACCAGATATTTTTTTCTTGTTTTAGACAAAAAATGTGACTAAATTTGGCTCTTAAGAATTTTTATTATCTCTCATAGTTTTCGCGTAATGGCTTGTTAAAGTCATATTTTGCATGTTTCCGTTTTAACGACTACACTAAAACCAACTGATATACCAAACTCAAAAAAATCACAGTGAATAAAGACATTGCAGGCTACAACGACATGCTCATAAAATTAAAGACTAAACATTATTTGTATTTAAAAAAAAATTATTGAACTTTTGAAATTTTTATTTGCAGTTTCAGAAATTTTTTAAAATTCAAATAATTTATATTCTTTAATTTCATGAGCATGTCATTGTAGCCTGCAATGTCTTTATCGACTGTGATTTTTTTGAGTTTGGTATATCAGTTGGTTTTAGTGTGGTCGTTAAAACGGAAACATGCAAATATATGACTTTAACAAGCCGTTACGCGAAAACTATGAGAGATAAAAAAATTTCACAAGAGCCAAATTTAGTCACATTTTGTGTCTTAAATAAGAAAAAAAAATATATGGTACAAATAAAAAATAAAAAAATGGTGATGAAAATTGCGGTAGACCGCGCCCTTAAGAAATAATTATCACATATATTTTTATCATTATTACTGCTGAAAAAACGGAAGATTTTTTCCATTTTGTTAGCATCTGTCTGAAGACAAACGTGGTTGAGGTAGTTGTTGATTATTAAATTGATCATTCAAAATCAATGTCGTGTGGGCACTGAAAAATATGTCTGGTTTTTTTTGTCACTTTTACTGACTGCTAAGAATACATTTAAAGTGGGAGAGGAGAACGTTATTAATTTGTTTGTTTGGACATTTTACGTGCCCTCTAACAGCATAAGGCCTTGGTAGAGACACACGGGAGGAAAGGTCTTCATTAAGGAATCATCCCAGCATTCACCTGGAGTGATTTTGGAAAACCCTGGAAAACAGACATTAGGATAGCCAGAGCCGGGTATAAACCTGAGTCCTCCCGAATGCAAGACAAGTGTTTTACCACTGCTCCATCATGTTTGGTTCTCAAACAAAAGAAAGTTCAATTAAATTCTGCTGTGATATCAACTTCGGAGTATCACTCATTCCCACAACTTCACCGCTAATTATATGTTAAGCCTAAACGAGAGCATACTGACGGTGTTATGCAGTAAGGACCTTATCAACAAAATGTGAAATTTTCTCAAAACATTATTAAACTACATTTAAATTGCTTTTTATCAATAAAGTTACATATAATTTCACTATATAGTTTATATTTAATTATTTTTATAACACATTCATAAGCAACATCTAAATTTTGTCTAAAAAAATTATTAGAAAACAGACTTGCATGTTGATAACGCCTTTACTACATAACTCCATCGATTTGCTGTAATTTAGGATTTTAAAAATAGTTACCATACAAGTAGTTGAAATGAAGGATCATTGCCTTAAATTTGTTTACGGGAATTATTTATTGTTAGTCATTTCTTTTTTGTTTTAATTTTTCGTGTTAGTTTGAGGTACTGTGTTGATAATGTTTCTTCTATCACAGGATATGATTACAAAATTCCCTGACTTTTCTCGATTTTCCAATATAAAGTGAAAATTTTTCAGAAAAACGAACCAGACACAATCTATACACATAAAACAAAATTGGTTTACTTATGGGTCATTCCATGTCAGTTCATCCAGCAAAAATAAAACAAGTAATCCATGTTTTTCATTCTGATAAAAACTGGTTCATTTGTTTGGTGACCAAATGCCACCAAAACTAAATTTTCAGATTTTTATCTCAAACACTTCTTGAGATATTCAAGGTTCAATTGTGACCATTTTCAGACCAAAACCGTTAGTAATTATAGAATAAATTGGTCAATCTCTGTGTTTCCAAGCTTTGTACTTCACTGTAATACCAAAATATAAGAAAAATACTTTTTTCTTATGTGAAATTTCCCAAAAAATTTGAATTTGGCCACAGAATTTTCGTATTTAGAATAGTTTGTAAGCTATTACAGAAAACTTACATGACTGATGTTTCAAATTTCATGTGCGTCCATCACAAAATAGACTGTATCTCAAGAGACAGACCTCGTAGGAACAAGAGGTTGGCACTATGCGAAAGAGGAGGAAATTTCCTATAAAATACATTCTAAAATTTAGTGGATTTTTGCTGTTGAGTGGGAAAAGGGAAATGGAAATGATTTGGTGATGAAGACCCAGTGCACACGTGCGGACATTGTCCACACGGCGCAGCTGCGGTGCCGCAACGTGCTGTATGGCCATTTGGTTGCCGCAGAAATACATTTGCACACTACGAACAAATGCCGCACAGTCTGAATAATCGTCTCAAAGGAGATGGATGTGTATCAAAGAAAACGAGTCTTTTTGATACCTTATATACAAATGATTTTTCGAAAGAAATAGGGGACACTGGGTTCATCCTTTCACCGATGCAAGACTTTTGAGAGGCAGATTTGCTACTAGTTTTGCAGACCTAAGGCAAAATCCTGAAAAATTCTATAATTATTTTCGCATGGGTGTCCTGTCATTTGATGAATTATTAGCAAGAATTAGTGACAAGATAAAATCGCAGGATACAGTAATGAGACTGTCCATTCCACCTGTGGAAATGTTGGCTGTAACATTAAGGTACGTAAATATTGTGAGTTGACACAACCATTACATGCACAATGATGTAAATGCATACGTTGATGAAGTGTACTATTATTAGCAATGGTATGATTATCTGTAACGAGGTAGTGAAATGTAGGATGTCATATTATTCGTGGACACGGACACTGTAGCGAAACTGTATGATGAAAACTAAACACAAGTTACACTTGGGTAAAAAAACTGTTACACGCTCGGATTTCGACAAAATTATTATCAATAGCGGCCACGTACATGCATGCATTTGTGAACAGCACGCTACAGCATCATTCAAACGTAATGTTTCCTCATAACAGGTGTTCGAAATGCGCCCAACTCCGTGTCCGCGAATTACATAACATTCTGTATAAATAATTAAGAGCTGTCTTGAAACAAACATACTGTATTAAATAATTATGTCCGTTGTGAATAGGTAATACAGAAAAAAAAATACAAAATCCATTATCATTGGTTGTAGGGACACTAACATAATCGACATAAAACAATGTTTTTTTTTCCTACTCTACATATAAGTATTGAAATGTTTGTTCAGTTCACTTCATAAACTACTGTTGGAAAATATTGAAGCAATCGTCTTCTTCATCTGGTTGGACGTTAGAGTTGTTGGGTGAAGGAGTGGAGGGAGACAAAGGAATCAAAGCTGAACCAGATGAACAACTGTTCGTGTCTGGAGATATCACTGTGGTGTTACTTTGTGAAGTTATGGTAACAGGAAGGGAATGACTGTCGGATGCCCTGTGTTTGTGTGGAGAAATTGAAATTGTGTATGGAACGCAGTTATGTAGATGGATATGGTATACTGGTGAATGGTGAATGCTGGGTGGCGTAGCTAGTTGATGCAGAGTAAATCCGAGTTGGTGTAACACATTGTTGCGGTACTGGTTCGGACTGTAGTTGCATTGCTTAAATGTCTGTGGCGTTGTGAGAAGACATCCTCACTCTTTTTACTAAGTTGAGAACTTCACAACGAAAATCTTGTTTCTGGTCTTCTGAGAAATTTTTCAACGATGGGAATAAACTGTCAAAACTAGCTCTATCTGCATTAGCTTCTTGCGGAATAGATGTTACCGGTGGGATTGGACTATTCATAAAATTAATGCGAGATGACTGGAGTGACTGTTGTCCACTTTTTCCACTACTTCTATGATGTCTGCGAAACTTACTAGTGACTATGTCTGCGCACGTTTCTTCTGCATTATCCTGTTCCGATCACTGAGTAGCATCATCTTGTGCTTCTTCACCTTCGATGCTGGATTGGGTCTCTATTGGGGAGCCGGCTATAGTGTGAAGAAAAGATAACTGCCGAGCATAAATGTAACGGCGGCCTGAGTCAGCAGCCTGGCCTGATTTGGTTTTTCTCCGCAAGCTTTTCAGATAGTAGTCTTTAATGTTTCTCCACTTCTTCACAAATTTGTTACCTGAAAATAAAGTTTCAAATATAATATTGATAATGATCCCAAGAATCACATTAATATAAAGTTATAATTTTGCTACATTTTGTGTGCAGGTACTTGGGAAGCAGATGCAATCAAATCGACCTCCATTTGCAGTAAAGACTTGGGCATTCAACATTGGGTAAAATAATCAGAAGAGTGTGCAAAGTGATTTGTGCCACATTGAAGGAAGACTGTTTTCCTGAATTAACAGAAGAAAAGTGGAATGAAATCGCAACAGGTTTTGAAAAGTATGCTCAATTTCCGAATTGCTTAGGGGCTATCGACGGCAAGCACGTTAGGATTAGGAAGCCAAAAATGAGTGGGTCGCTCTTTCATAACTACAAGAATTATTTCTCTGTCGTATTATTAGCTATTGCAGATGCAAATTACACGTTTATTTATATTGACAAAGTTCATTTGGCAAAGACTCAGACAGTACGATATTTGAAAGCTCTGCATTGTACAGACATCTTCAGAATGAATCTTTACGTATCCCTAGCGGTAAACCGCTTCCAGGTACTGTAGGTCCCAACATGCCTATCATGTTTGTGGGCCTGAAGCTTTTTCACTCTCTAAACATGTTATGAGACCTTACAGTGGCAAAGTTTTGTCGGATGAAAAAAGAATATTTAATTATAATTACCACGTCGCAGATATGTAGAGAGTACTTTTGGGATACTCTTCAACAAATGGCAAATTTTTCACAAGGCCATAAATGTGAATTTAGATTTTGCTAATGTAATAATCAAAACCTGTGATATTCTCCATAATTTTGTAAGGTTGAGAGAAGGGTATAACTTACAAGATGCAATGAGTGTGCAAGGGCTCAATGATATACATCACCACTGTAGCTCTTGTAGAACAACAGATCAGTGCAACCGAATAAGGAATAGCCTGGCTGAATATTTTGATTCTGATATTGGCAGTGTACCATGGCAACGTAACTTTATTTGAAATGTTGTTCGACACAGTTTAAACATATTGTGTTCCACATGAAAGGCACAAAATAATACATTTGCATGAAGCCTTTTTTGGTTATTTGTATAGACAAACGAAATGGCATGATTTTAGGTCCCTTGTACCTACTTTCATACATACATTTTTTAAGGTTTTATAAGGATTATTTCTTGCTTTTTTGATGACAATTATAATGTCCGTAATTTATGTTGTTACCAGTTATCTTCCACTTTATTTACTACCTATTCATTATTCTAAGCATAGTTTGACTGGCATGTCTTAAAAGGTACTTTTTGTTAACAAAATCAAATATGTCGTTTGTCATTAAGAGCTTTGCACATATTTTCTGTAACATTCTTACATATTGAATCTCTATGCTGCTGTTGCATTGACTCTTTACTTTTGTGTAGAGTATTGGCATAAACCTTAGAGTAAATATAGGGTAGAGGGAGTATCCTCTATACAGCTGTGTACTAAATTGTGTGTTCAACATGTGTCACGTGACTTTAGTGAAATATGCGCAGGAAATTTGAAATAACATCGAGAGAAAAAAAAATAAATGCTTAGTAATCACAACTATGTTGGTTATTTTGGTACCTTATGAATATATAAACTAAGGAGAACATACTACCATATTATCGCATAGTATAATTGCGTAGAAATTTCAGAATGACAAATGTAAACAATGTTTGTCACGTTACTGTTTTCCTTAACCCAGCTGTTTTTAGTAAAAAGTAAATATTAGCTACAAACTTACTATAACGTTTTGAACCGAGATCTTGGTGACACCACATGACTAAATATATATTCTGTAAGGTATGCCATGAGTTTTAAACATCACGACTGCATTTTAACGCCGAGAAAACATAAATAAACGACACCAAACTCTCAAGACCATGTTGGACACACATTTGTGACGTCATGTTCCCTCTACTATATATTACCTCTATGGCATAAACATAATGATTCGTTTGTTTCCATTTCATGTTATTTACTATTGTTTAATGCTCTGTAGGCCTAATTGGAAAATTATGTGTACATTAACACCTAACAATAATAAATAACATATCAGTTACCTACGGACGAATTACTTTTTCATCAAAATCCAACCTTTTTTTATTATTAAAAGCATTATACGTTTTCTTTAACGGTTTCCAGAATTTTTTTCACATGCCTAGTGTAATATGGTGTTATGTTCAAAACAAACACGAACAAATACATTACGATCATTGATGCATCTTATTTTACGTATTTTGACATTAGTATGTGCTACCAATAAATAAATATGTGGAAGATGTCTATTTATATTAGCAAAATGACTGTCATCCAATTATTACCGACATTGTTACACTGCTCTGCAACTTTGGCCCGAATTAAACATAATGCTTTTTTATGTCACACTAATCTTTACTTAAGTATGCAATTGAACCTTAAGTACAACCGTCTCATTGCTAGAATAACAACCTGTTTATTAATAACTCATTCCAATTTATGCCAAAATTACGTAGCATTTATGCAATATCTGTAAAGGTTTGGACTAAAGTCTGTACCCTTAAAAGAAGTGTTATTTTACAACAACTTGAAAAATTAGGTGACCATTGATTTACAGAACCCACGATATGTATATATGCACTGTTAATGATAGACGGAGTGTTATGTACAAAGGAACACATCAGCTTGCATTACACATCAGCTTACATTTAACAAGTTATACTCACAAATTTTTGTCCTTGCCGTAGTTTTTATCAAAATCTGCACAAAATTGTCGACAGATCTCTATCCATACATTCCTTTTTTTGGTCTGATCATGGAAATCTTCACTCGCAACGTTCCATATTTCTGGATATTTCTTAATTTCCATAATGAAGAGTTCTATATCTAACACATCTTCAAATTGTTGCACTTCCGCCATTTCACTAGAGACTGCAAACTATCGCACGTGTACACTGTTCAATTGATAACAATATACTTTGTACCAGAGAGCAGACGTCCGGCGCCGCTGCGGTCGCGGAGGAACTGCGGACAAATACTTGAAGCAACATGGACGTGCGGCGCCGCAACGGTCTTGACACCACGCTGGAGTACGTGTGTGCTGATTCATATCAGCCAAGCATTCTGGGAACGCATTTCCGGCGGCGCAGCGGCGCTGTACCGACAATATCCGCACGTGTGCACCGGGCCTAAATGGGACCCTTCTCAGGCAGAGATATCAAAGCAAAAAGGACTTAATATAAGGTTTGTGTACATGTGCTATATTTTCCTGCATATAACACTAGGATTTTAAGAAAATTTTGAAGTCTCTAATTACCTCCCTGCATTATCTCTCAAGGTAGGATTTTCAAAGTTTTGTATGCTGCATCCGAAATAGTGTGTTTTAGCTGGAAGTTTTGGAACCCATTTAGTCTGTGTGTGCACTATACACCAAAACATTGAATTGCTTCTTCATTGTCTTGGTGTAAGTGAAAAGTATAGTTCACTTTTTTTTTGTATCTTATATGTAACATTCAAAATCCTGCTTGTATGCTAAGACAGTGTGAACAATGTCCTTCTCCAGACACTCTAAAGCAGCATCTATGTCATGGTTTAGACTGTGATCCAGATTATGTGATTGAATACGAACAGTGGGTCAGTATAGACCAATCACAATTACAAACTATTACCTCAAGCATAGATGACTTTATGGAAATCCTAGTATCAAAGTTGGAACTTCTCATACCCCATTCCTTTATCACAAAGAAACAATCAGACTACCTCAAGTAGCTGAAAGAAACAATGCATGATGAAGAAGTTACAGCTTTATTGAATTTCAGTGAAAATGTTTCCTTTGTTATTCAAAATGAAGCCCAAGGATACCATTGGACTAATAGTCACTGTACAGTTCATCCAGTAGTCAGTTACTACAAACATTCAGATAAAGCTAGTTTGAAAACAAGCAGCCATTGTTTTTTGTCAATTGACTTGGATCATGACATTACGATGGTGTACAAAATCCAGTCTGAAATGGTTGTTTATGTTAAAAATCACCTGCCTCGTGTAAAACACATACATTATTTCAGTGATGGATGTGCTGCTCAATACAAGAACTGCAAAAATATCCTCAATTTATGCAATCACACACAGGATTTCAAACTCACAGTTTCATGGTCATTCTTTGCCACAAGCCACGGCAAATCTTCTTGTGATGGAATTGGCAGAACTGTCAAGCAACTAACGTCAAAAGCTAGTCTTCAACGACCATTCAAAGACCAAATTACATCAGTGTCTAAGAAGTTTGCCTACTGTAAAGAGAACATTACAGATATTATCTTTTATTACATTGACAAGAGTGACGTGGATGACATTCGTTCACTCTACAACAATATATTCTGGCAATGACAATCCCAGGTACAAGAGGGTTTCATAGTGCTTCACCAATATCCCAGTATGAGATAGGAATGAAGAAAAAAAGTCAGGATAATACATATTCCTTTGTTTACAATTTTGCTATAGCAGCTAGCAAAGAATCTGGTTATGCCGAATCAAGCCTGTATACTGGTTACTGGTTTCTATGTGTATTGTGTGTACAACAAATGGTTTGTTGGGGCTGTAAACAACATTAACAAGTCAGAAGAAGATGGTCAAGTAAACTTCATGCACCCTTCAGGTCCAAGCGCTTCTTTTTACTGGCCTTTGCCTCGAGAGGATGTCTGCTGGGTTCCTTTTGCAAACATACTAAGCATTTTGCAGGCACCATCAACAAGCATTTCTGGATGATCTTATTGTTTTTTGAAAGAAGACTTAAAAGTGCAAATGTGAAATTGAATGGAAACTTTAATAGAAAAGTACTGCACATTGGTAAGTAGAAATTGAGGATTGTGTTGTAAGGTGGATGACCACCTGACCTCTATTACTTTATTGAATAATTATATGTTTACATGGGTTGCTACCTATTGTGGTGTGCTAATAATAGAGTTAGCCTATTGTTAATCTTAGTTAATTTAGCTTCAATTAGGATGATAAAAGTGAATTTAACTGTTTTGTTTTGAAACTGCATATCAATCTGTTCATTCAGTGCATTGCAGCATTTATTCTCCTTTTAGTACTGTGTGGTCGGAAGGTACCTCTGTAAGAATTTGTTGTGAAGTTTAGATTGGTGAAGATTATTCTTTTGTTATAAGTATACTGTCATGTTAATGTCACACTAAATTCATAGGAGCCATATCGAGTTTGGTATCAAACAAATCAGTATTTAATTTCCTGCAGATTATCTAAATAACTTATTTTTGGGTTTTGCACCTGTTAGAGTATATTAGTGTTTATTTAAATTGCTGTGACTGTCAAGGAAGTGATGATCATTAGCCTAGCCAACAGGCTGGTGCCAGCAAAGGGAGGCTGGGCTGAAGGAAACCTCACAAAATATGGTCACATCTGTGCTGATTGGCCAGACGACTCTGGAATTTTTATACTCTTGTGATGTCAACCAAATAGTCCCCTGGAGGTAGGAACTGCTTCTTCATCCGCAAGGAATTTAGTTAATTAGTAATGTCATAAGGCTAAATATAGCATAATCACCGTTTTCGAAACCTATTGAATGAATTGACTGTATCTTAAATCAGTTGTCTTATCCGCATATAATGTAAAGCAATGTAAAAATGACTAGCTGTGTGACGGTGGAGTAATCTGTAAGGGTGGCTTGGCACTAGGGGAGCATTTTGCCCTGGCTGAGGGTGGTTGGTAGCGACGCGCCGGGGTAGCAAGTTGCGGTGCCCGAGGGCACGGAATTTTGGTTGCACGGTGGTGTAAAGACGAGACTGGCAGCTAATTGGCAAGCTTGAAAGTGGTTGGTGTGCGGCCTAGAGAAGTGCAGTCACCGCAGCCTAGATTGAAATCGGCTAGTTTTGAATAAGTTACCGGTAATACCTCGGGTACTGAATACACTCGGTGATAGTAATCTCTCACAGGACTTCAGCTAGGGCTAAAACCGAACTTGTGTCAGCACGCAGGGTGCAAGCTGAATGTACGAAGGTGCTGTATATTAAAAGATCTGTTGTGATAAACAAACGGCAATAAACCGACCCGTGGAACTAAAACGAAGTGACTTGTGCTTTCAACCATTCTTAATTTACCTAGCGAGTACAAGTAGCTAATGACACTCTACTGGGCTATCCGGCAGCAAAAAACAATACACGTAAACTAAGTAAGAGTGCATAAAGACGCATTACAGTGTGCATCAATTCTCATTCATTGTCAAATAATTTGTGTTTGGGAATTTCTTTGATGTGTTAATATACATATAGTATTTTAGTGTATATTTATTAAGTACATTACATGCTGCCAGCAAAAAGTTACCAATTTTTTTTGTGTATCTTAAGGAAATTTTCACCTCTTTCACTTAGTGCCAATCTCATTTTCCTACAAGGTCTGCCTTTTGAGATACAGTCTATTTTGTAACGAAGGACGCACATGAAATTTGAAACATTAGTCACATAAGTTTTCTGTAATAGCTTACGAACTACTCTAGATATGAAAATTCTGTGGCCAAATTCAAATTATCTGGAAAATTTCACATAAGAAAGAAAAAGTGTTATTTTCCTTATATATTGGTATTACAGTGTAGTACAAAGCTTGGAACCACAGAGACTGACCAATTTATTCTGTAATTACTAACTGTTTTAGTCTGAAAATGGTCACAACTGAACCTTCAATATCTCAGGAAGTATTTTAGACAAAAATCAGAAATTTTAAAGATTTGGTGGAATTTGGTCACCAAACAAATGAACCAGTTTTTATCAAAATCAAAAAACATGGGTCACATACCCTGGATGAACTAACAAGGAATGACCAAATTACATCTTCACAAATGAGTTAGCAAGCCTGGATACTGTTAAAATTTAATCTAGCTTTGGATTTTTATACTTGAAATTTTAAATCTCAAACCAAATATCATGTACTTTAAATAAAGCATTTGCATGTTTATCACCGATGTGGCATGGTTAATTAATACACAGTCATTAGTGGCACTGAAATTTCAGAGAACCTGTAAATTTATGCATATTCATACGTGAAATGAAATGACTATAATGTGCGATTAAATTTAACTATGGTAAACATAGCCAGCGACAGTGATGTAATTAATTGCTTCAATTATACCTTATTGTCTTTAATACCACGTATCATCTGCAAAATAAGCAAAAATGTAATTGGCTATGACTATTTAAAATATTGAAAATTTACCAAACACAAATAATACCGTTCTCGTACAATAACGATACCGTCCAATCATGATTTCAGTGAAATAATGGTTTCGATTATAATGCTCTTTTCGATAATTTTTATTTTGATAACATAGTCGGGTCCAAAAACAGTATCAATAAAGTCTTCAGTTTCAATGTAATTGTAAATTTCAGTAATATTGTCTAATTTTATTAAAGTGTTTTCAGTAAATCGAAAATATCAGTATACTGGCGGTTCCGATAATATTGTGACACCAATTTATCTATATTTAGAAAATTATGTATAAGTTACATTTTCGGTTTCGATATTCACAGTTATTGGTATCTTTATAGTTCTCGGTATGTTTAGATACCGAAGTCGTTATCGGTACGTAAATATCGATATGCCGTTACATTACCAATATAATGTTAGTTACCTGTATGCTTAAATACTGAAATAGTTTTCAATACGTTGGCGATATTGATATTTTGGTGATTTCAATAGTTAAATATTGTTATGTTAAAAAAAAATACTGTTAGTTATCTGTATGTTTAAATACCGAAATAATTTTTGGTATATTACTGAAATTGATATCATACAAAAATCGTTTTTGGTATATTATTGATATCAATATCATACTGAAATCGTTTTCAGTACATGTATTATAGATATATCGGATGATTTCGATAATATCGTAACACTGATAAATCTACACTTAAAAAAATTTAGATATCTGTTAAATTTTCTAATTTTAGTATAGATAATTAACTACCGTATTTACTCGTGTATAGCCCCCCTCCGTGTATAGCCCCACCCCCCAATTTTTAATACTCAATTTAAGAAAAATAAATATTCCTTGTATAACCCCACCCCTGATTTTATACTAGTAAAGATGCAACAGAAGCAAGGTGCAATGGTAGAATATGTGCCGATATATTTAAAAATAAACCGTGTATCAATATCAATTCATACCGTAAATGCAAACGTGAGTTTTACGACGTGCGCGGCAAATGCTGAGCGGTAGAAAGCTGACTTGGCAACAGCGCGTTGTAGCGGCAGGCTGGCTGAGAGCACGCACGTCGCTTTGTGCTGTGTAGACAGTCAGTCGCCACGCCACTCGCCAGTCTGTTACCGTACCGTGTTTGTATGCGTGTGGATTGCTGTTCCTGTTTCTTATTACCTATCTTCATTAGTTCGTACGGGATACTACGATAATTAGTTCGAGTTGCATGGACTATCGCTGCGATGGGAAAGAAACGGTGTAGTTTTACGGCCGAATTCAAACTGAAGGTCGTGAAATATGCATTGGAAAATTCGATGAAGAAAGCTGCAAAGAACTTCGACACTGATCGCAAAAGTGTACGTACGTGGTGCCAACAGCAGGAGAAGCTGAAAACGGCACCTAAAGATAAAAGAGCTATTTAAACCTTACAACCGTTAAGTACTGTATATGGCTGTAATACTGTTTATGCTCCACCTCACTCTAAAAAAAATAACACCTGTTGAATGGCCTAGCGGTGCACGTCAACTGTACCAGCTGTGATCTGACCTTGGCCTCTCCCACTTCAAGCATCAATTTTTTTTTTCGGTCGCACAGCAACACAAAACATTTCGCTGCACATTGCGGGGCCGGCATCAGGGGGGTATAACTTGTATAGGCAGACAGGTTCCTTGGTAAGCTTTGTTTGATATCAGTTAGGGGGCAGCAGCTTCGCTCCACTTTAGTCAATGTGTCATTTAATAATTGAATAAGACTTATGCAATCGCAGTTATAAGTTCATAAAAATTATTAAAATAAATACTATATAATTTTAATTGCACATGACTTCCAAACTATAGTTTTTTTATAACTAGAAGTTGTCCAGTCGACTTCTGTGACCAGTACTTGATGGACTCCATTTTCTTTCTGGGCGCCGACGTATAGTTATTTTTGTTTGCTTGCATTAATTTGTTTTTTTAGTGTTCAGAAAATAGCTTAAGTTCGGAATTTTGGATTTCGTTTTGTTCAAACTGTCATTATCATGGCAAAAAACACACATCGCTGTGTTGTGCCGGCGTGTTCAAACAACGTTTTTGTCAATCCTGAGGCAACAGTTTTCAGATTTCCTTTTCGGGAAGAACGGTAAGTTTATGAAATCTAAAAATGTTATTTGTAAAACGAATTTTCAGCTAATCTTTATTAATGCACACTGACCAAAACCAATGTTAGTTGGAAATAACTTTTTTTAACCGGAGCCTAAATAGTATTTTGGGCTTCAAATTAAAATCTGATGGTAATCAGAATAAACAATTACCGCTTCTTAAATTATATTTATACAATGTTATCTGTGACAAAACAGTTTTAATTTAAAACACTAAAAGAGTTATGTTAATTTATGTAACCTAACCTGACCTATTTTGTTAGTTTGGCACAAGTAAAGGCCCGTTCACAATCGTTTGGAGAAGGACTGAGAGGGGTAAACAAACAATGCTTGTGAGAACGGTACGGGAGTGGAATGGCCTGCGGGAGGAGTTGGTGACCGTGAAGGGGGCTGGGAGGTTAAGAAGAGGTCTGGAGGGTTTGTAGTGTAGGGATAGAGCAGAGTTCACTCGCCACCGCGCGGTAGCCCAATTGCGAGGTTAAACATTATTATTAAGACATTAAAAAAATAACATAACTTACACAGCATAACATGCGAAACTGACCGTACACAATCACCACAAAATTGACCAATCAGAAAATAATCAACAAGAAAAGAACTAATTTGTTATTGGATGAAAATTTTCGCGCCAATAGCACTTATGACGTTTTACATTCTTATTGGATGGCATGAAACACTTGGCGTAGGAAACTCAGAGATGACCACCTTTAACGCCATGCCAAGCAAGTTACGCCCCGTAAGTCATGCCAAGTATTCATTGTGAACACCACCATTCGTATCACAGATATTCACTTTGTTATGCTATGTTTTTTACTTGCGCCATGTCGATTGTGAACGGGCCTTAAAGAGCATACCATAAGTAAGTGAATATCTGTGATACGAATGGTGGCGTTCACAATGAATACTTGGCATGACTTACGTGGCGTAACAGGCTTGACATGACGTTAAAGATGGTCACCTCTGTGTTTTCTATGCCAAGTTTTTCATGCTGGCCAATAATAAGAATGTGAAACGTCATAAGAACTGGTGGCGTGAAAATTTTCATCCATTGAAAAATCAGTTCATTTCTTGTTGATTTTTTTCTGATTGGTCAGGAAACAATATATTAACTGGTGATTGTGTATGGACAATTTCACATGAAATGCTATTATTTATTTCATGCCAATTGTGAACGGGCCTTTAGGTAACCAAACGTAAGCTAACCAAACCTAAAATAGCGTAATAATTTTTTTATGGTAGGACTACTTTATAATGTCTAAAATCAATTGTTTGTCTGGTGCACAAGAAGTAGTGATACTAAGGTTGGCCTAAAGTGAGCATTTCCACATGCTTGTATTTGCATAGACTTGTACAAAATGTTTACACGTACAGTTCGCTGCTCCGATACATGTTTTCTACAATTTTCTTAACTTGCGACTCTTTTTCATCACTGTAGAAACATTTTTAATCAATTAAGTTTACTTGTAAAACAAATAGTTTAGCCAGTAGGCTACATGATGAGAAACTAAACTTCATATTTACCCCTATAAGTGGTAGGACCTATGCACCATTGCATTAGCCTACTTAATGAAATATGTCTAATAAAATAAATTTAAATGAGTAGAGTAATAGTGGCTCCACAGTAGCCGCAGTTCCTTCAGTGTTATTTTATGATAGTCATGTTTTTTATAGACTGTGGTTTAGGGGTAGGGGAATTGTTGTTCGACCAATTAATCACTGGTAACTGTCCAACTTGTTAATATGTTTTGTCTTTCCATTTCAGAATTATGAAATGGCTTTCTGCCATTTCTGAATTTTCTACTGGGCTTCCACCAGTCGACAATGCTGAAGAAGCACAGAAGTACTACACAAAGTTTGTGTGTGCAAATCATTTTGTTCCTGCCGATTTTGTGAACGAGAAGAGGCGAAAGCTGAATCGTTATTCAGTGCCATCAGTTTTTGATGCTAAGGCTGCTGTCTCTCCCGTTCCGAAGATGCCTGTATGTGTGGAGCAGCCATCAAAGACCCACTTTGCAACTACGTTATCTCCAGCCTCGCCACACGTAGTGCCTGTTAAACGTGTGTATTCAAGGTTGCAACGTGTAGAGGATGCAAGTACACAAAATTGTGTGTCTGATTCACTTGTAGACAACAGCACATTTTTGCCTGTTTCTTCATCTACTCCTAAAGGTTCTCCAAAGGCTCGGTGTCGACTGGACATGAATGTTCCTGGTACGTGTTCAAGTCTTGAAAGTAAATCGTCAGAAATATTGGCAGAGAGTTTGAGTGACACCCAATGCTAGATGTACTCAGCAATCATCATTTTTTAAGAAAAAGAAAACCCAGTCACTTGTGAAATGCTTTGGTGTATCAAGAGTAAAGGATCTCACACCAAGGAAACAAAAGTTTTTCAGACAAGTTCAACATAAGGTAAAGGCAATAAAACGAACCTGTGAAAACCTCCGCAAACAGAATCTAACGTTTCGTGACACCATTGAAGCAGCAGATGATTTACATTTTAATGAACTGAAAAACTTGTCACCTACAGCTCATCACCTGCTTATGTCCCAGTTACGTTGTAAAAAGAGGAAACCTAAAGGAAGAAGGTGGACGCTAGATGAAAAAATAGTATCGCTTACCATATACAAGCGAAGCCCTTCTTGTTACTCACTACTGAGGCACATGCTTGTTCTCCCATCAAAAAAAACATTGCTGAGTGTACTGAACAAAGTGCCATTCAAGTGTGGTGTGGACAACAGAGTTTTCGACTTTGTGAAGAACAGTGTTTCGAATTTGTCTGATGCTGATCGTCACTGTGTTTTGGTATTTGATGAAATATCTTTGAAGGAACATGTACAGTATTGCCCTAAAGAAGATAAAGTTATAGGACTTGCAGACAATGGTTCTTCCAGAAGTGGTGATTTGGCAAACTATGCAATGGTATTCATGGTGCGAGGGTTAAGAACAAAAGGGAAACAGCCAGTTGCATGTTATTTCACACGTGGTGGAATGAAGGGGAAAGAACTGAAAGGTGTTATTGAAGAAGTGCTTGCTTCTTGTTTCAATATAGGTTTGAAAGTAGTGGCTACTGTCTGTGATATGGGCTCAAACAATGTCTCGGCACTGAAGGAACTTTGGTGCCAAATTTCCTGACCCTTTGTTTCATTTTCAGGGACATGATATTGCCGTTATTTTTGATCCACCTCATCTTTTGAAGTGTATAAGAAACATGTTTTTTTCTCATGTGGTTAGAGGGGTAAAGGTTAGAGGTGATCTTCCAATATCTGGAGCAGCAAAGTGGGAGCATATCGAGAAGATGTATGAAGAAGAAAAGAAGACAGTTTTCCGAATTGCTGTTTGAAGTCACAGATGCCCATGTGTCTCCAACTTCAAGTGAACGCATGAGGGTTTCAACAGCGGCACAGACCATGAGCCACTCGGTTGCAGCAGCTATACATAGCTACATTGGCAGAGGTAAATTAATGTTTATTATTTAGTGTATTCATCTAATAGCCTTCATTATTTTTAAGAATAGGCATATTTTAGCGGTTTAATTGGTAACTGTAGTGCTCCTGTTTACAACAGTGTTTGTAAACAGATTGAGGGTGTTTGCTTGTTTTTGACAACCGAGGCAGGACAACGGTTACAGGGTTTGTTCACAGAATATTTGTCTTTAAATTTATTTCCTGTTTTATCTTGAATAAATCTGAAATCAAAACAAACTGAACTTTATACAGTCAAATTTTCTTCCTGATAAGGCATTAGCAAATACATAATTTTGTAACTTCATGTTGGCTGCCATTTATGTTCACTAAATACTGCGTTTCAGCGATCTCTTGTAAATGCAAACAGATTCCGCAAATGCTTGCGGAAAATGTCAAGAGTAGCTACTCATTGTGTACCGGCTAAACTATTAATTTTAGACATATAGTTTACTAATGAAAAATGTTTCTAGTGATGTCCTAAGTAGTCCTACAAAAAATTTTTTTTTGTTAGGTTAGGTTTTTTTAGGTTAGATTAGTTTGTTGGTTTAAGTTAAAGTTAGGTTATTTTAGACTAAGTTAGGTTAGTTTACGTTAGGTAACCTAACTTTACCTAACCTAATGTTATGTTAGGTCAGGTTAGGTTTCCTAACCTAAATAACCTAACAAAAATTTTTTTTTATTTAGGAAATCACTAGAAACATTTTTCATTACCAAACTGTATGTCTAAAATCAATAGTTTGGCCGGTACAGGATGAGTAGGTACTCTTATATTTACCCAATATTATTTATTTATAAACATTTTCAAGGTTTTTTAAAAATAAATTTTAACATAATAGTTTTTTGTCAAGTGTGTCCAAGTTACAGCATATTTTATTACCTAGTACATTGTATACTACTCTGGCAAACAATTTCCAAATGGTATTTGAAATGCCATCCTAGCACTCAAATAATGCACATAGTAAAGTTTAATAGTAAATATGTTTTGAACCTGAGGAGACATTTGAAATTTTATTCTTCCTACATGTGAAGTATATGTGATTGTCTATTTATTAAGCACAACAATAACTTTAATGTAGTCATTTTGCAAGCTATTACTGCGGAGTAGCAAACATTGTTGAATCAGTTTTCTACAGCTTTTAAGCTTTGTGCTCAAAGTAGAAAGTATTGCTTATTCAATACTAACTTCTCAAGGATTAATGTAACTTGTGTTATGGTATAATAAATTGAAACACACTAGTAGGTACTCTCAAGCTTTCAACTTATGAGTTAGAGAGTAGGCACGCTGCAATTTTAAAATTTGTTTGGTTGCCTCTATAAATTCATAGACATTTAGGAAGGAAGTTGTCAAAAACAGTTTTCTTGTATATTTTTTTACATAAATTCGACAAAATTTTTTTTTAACTTACTGCAGTTTTGTATGTCTATGGTTTTCGAAGCTCATTTATGACCTAACTGCCGTAATAATGGGTGCTTTGTGCAAAAAAGTTGGTTGTATGGGTTATGATACATAAACATATTATGTATTTTTCCGAGTTTTGTAATATAAAAAGTTTTATACTCGCAATTGGGATAACGCCCAGTGGCGAGCAGATTCCTCCCAATCCCCACAGTAAACGTCTCAAATGTGTTGTCTTGTACAAAGGATGTTCACAATATTGTTTTTGGAGCTGCGGAGTTGATTTTTACTTTAGAAAGCCAAGTTGATTCTGTAATAACTATTATTTTTTCAAGTGTTCATCTGATAAGAATGCTTTTGGTCTATGAGTAGGGCCTATTGCTTTTTGTGTATAACAATTTTTTTGTACTGGAATTATTTTGGCAAATTTAAGTCGGTCTGGAAAACATCACATTCAGTTTTGGTTCTTAAATATATTTTTTGTTAGTGGATTTAAGAATAGGCCAACAAAATTTTTGTTTGTTGTAATATACTTCCCTCCAAATAGCTTTATAGATTTTTTGGCACACAATTCTTCAATTAATTTCATTGATAGGGTAGTAATAAATTTAATTTGGAAAGCCTAGTTATTGATACATAGTTATTTGTTGACTTGCTATTTATGTTTATAGTTGGATACATAAACATTTTTTTGTCCTATTTGTTTTTTTTTTTTTTTAAATAGTTTCCGCATCAGTTTTTGTTTTAGGAGTAAAGTTTTAATGATTCATTGTGTTATGGTGTACCAAAGTTACTGTAAACCCTAGTCATTTGTTTATTCATGAAGTGAGAGTTGGCTTGGTCACTGCCAGTGTACTATATAAATTATATTCTGCCTTAGTTAACAGGCAGCCAACATACCTCAGCTCCTCTCAATTCAGCACCCTGTACATCCTAACTAGCATTTCCATTCTTCATTCATTGAGTTCCACCCCAGTTCCTTCAGCATCTCGGATGGTCGTAAGTTCCCTTCGTCCTCAGTAGCCAGTCCTTGCCTTCTCCATTTATCCTTCACCTACTCTTCTGCCTGTCTTTGCACCTTTTCCAGCTCCCGCACCTCTATTTCTACATATGGATCCCACTCTGATGCTACATACGCTAACATTGGTCGTACCGTTGTAATATACACCTAACTAACTGTTCACTTGTACGGCAACTTGTCACTGTGACATGACACCTATATATATTTTATGTTATCTGCTATATCTTTGGCAGCATCAGTGACTGTTGAATTTAGAAATAAAAACATTGAACTTAAAATGAAACAGACTTTAGTCATGTTTCAGTAGGCCAAATAATTAGTTATGAAGAAATTTATATTAAGTTAATGGGTACTGTTCCATTTAAAATGAGAATTTGTGATGGGTTGTACTCATAAAATTCTTGTAGCTGTATAATCTTGTACTCCAATGTGTTCCAGGTACTCTTCCCCCAGAAGCAATTGTAACAGCTTCATTTATAGCTGATGTCGATGAGCTATTTGACAGTTTCAATGGAACCAACAGATGTCCTGAAGGTGGTAAACAGCTACGGTGCAGAGTGTCTGCTTCAAGCCCACATGTGGAATATTGGCAAGAAAAGGCGAAAAGCATGGTTCACAATTGGCAGTTCTTCAAGGACCCTGCTGCTGATAAGCGATTGAAGCGTGAGCCGAAAAGAAAATCGCCACCATTGAGACCAGGTAATGAGCGTTGTACTGTAACTCGTCCTCCTTCCCAGTGGGGTTGGATCACTTCAATAAATGGAATATTACATGTATGGAATGTACTCTCTGAGGCAGGATTCACATACTTGCAGCAACGAGCTCTTAACCAGGACCCTCTTGAAAACTTATTTGGATTAATTCGTTCGTACTGTGGTGCAAATCACAATCCAACATTTTCTCAGTTTGCTGGAGCTTTTAAAACTGCTATTGTGAATGGTTTGGCATTTAAAGGATTGACAGGGAACTGCCAGGCAGATGATGCTACTGTCTTAAGTGACTTACGCACCTTCCTTGTTAACGAACTGAAAGAAACAGAAAGGATTGAAAATGTCTCAACTGAGCAAATTGAAAATAAAGATACTTGTCAGGAAATACTTGCTGAAATTGAAACTGCTGTGGAATCTGGAGATCAGTCCGTTCTCTCGGCAGCATATGTAGTTGGCTTCATTGCCCGTAAACTTCTGGGAACATTGAATTGTGGTGATTGTAAGAGTCTTTTAACGGGCAGTAACTTAGATTTTTGCAATGCTGCTATTACATTCAAAGAGTATTCACATCTGTCTGACAGTCTTACATACCCTTCACAAGACCTGGTAGCATATGTTGCAAAGTTTGCTGTAGTATTTGATGAGTTCATGGTCTCAAACAGCCACATTGATAGACTTCTGTATTCACTGTGTCAACATGCTGAGAACGTAATTCAGTTGTCCTGGCTGAAACATGCTGGTTGTGGTCATTTTGATCTTCTTCGAAAGGGAATCGTAAAAGCTTCTGCAGAGATATCGGTTCGATGGTGGTGCAAAAGAGTCAACCGGAATTTGGTAACATCAAAAATAATTCAGCAGCAGGCTAAAAAAATGCGTATACTAACCCACACATAATGTTTGGTGCCCATAGGTTTGAGTTGATACCATTGTGTTATTTTCATTATCACGCTGCAGTTGTTGGCTCTGATTTGTTTGGTATTGCTCTTTGCTTTCAAATACTAGTTACATATTTGTTTATTAATGCAATAACTCTCTACATTTCATTAAGCGCTATTGTTAGATTTGCATCTTGATTTCTACAGTTGTTGATTGTGTTTCATTAGCCCACAGCTGTCGTTGGTTGTGTTTTCTGTAGTCTTGCGTTTTGTTTTCAAGAATTCTTTTATTTTTATTAGTATTTTTTTTTAAATTTCTGTCATAACTCATTGCATTTCAATATCTCTTTACTATCGTTTGTTCAAGTTTGTGAAGTGTTGTTTCTTGTTTCCAAGAATTTTAATTTTTGGAGTTCTTGATTGCATTTGTCTAGCTCACAGCTATCGTTGGTTCTGGTTTGTAGTGTTGTTTTTTGTTTCCAGGAATTCTTTTATTTTTATTATTCATTTTTTTTTAATTTCTGTCCTAACTGATTTTATTTCAGTATCTCTTTACTATTGTTTGTTCAAGTTTGTGAAGTGTTGCTTCTTTTTTCCAAGAATTTTAATTTCTTCACTTATTGATTGTACCTATTTCATTAGTTCACGGCTATCTTTGATTCTAGTTTTTGTAGTGTTGCTTCTAGTTTCCAAGAATTGTTTTTTTTTTCCTTCCCATAACAGATTGTTTTTTTATTTTTTATTTATTAGCTTATTGCTATTGTTGGTTTTATCTAGTTTGTGAGTTGGTGCTGCTATTTGTTTTTTATAATTTAATTACTGCTGCTGTTCTTAACTGTTAGGTATCCATATTTTTCTTAAATTTTGTTGTTTTTTAAACATTGCACCCATGAATGAGTGTATTTCATCAGTATGTTGCTATTATTGGTTCTCATTTTAAGCTATTTCTTCTTGTTTACAAATATTGTTGACCTTTAATTTTTGTCATTTCTAGGGTTATGTGCTGCTGCTGTTTGTAGTTTTTTTTAATGTTTTGTTTCTTCTTGTTTTAAAATATTGTATTTATTTTAACATTAAGTCTATATGTGTATGTAGTTTATTAATGAACAGCTGTTGTGGTTTTTTTTTGTATTGATGTTAAGAAACATTGCTGCCACAATGTATTTCATTTCTATTGTGGATTTTAACTTGTTAGGGGTTGCTTCTTTTTCCACTCATCTTTACAGTGGAATTTCTAGAAACATCCAATTTTAAGATATGGAAGGATAATGTCACCTAGAATTATAGAGACTGTATGAATTGTATGAAGATGCCAATCAATTTACTATGTCATCTATGGAAGACACTCATCAGGTCACGAAATCTGTGTAGGCAATGTATATAAATAAAGTATAGCACAACATATGACTTTATCTTGTAAACTTCACAATCGTAAATACCTGTTTGTTACAGTTTCCTTAGTTTGTATTTGAATAGATGCACTGTAGTGATACTTTTTTTTAAATAGCTGCCATTGGTATATCAACTCGTGCCTGTTGTTGTTTCTAGTTTGTAAAGTGTTATTATAATAATAATAATTCAATATAAAGGGTTGTTGTTGGTTTTTATTTTTTAGGTAATGATCTTGTATCCAAATACAGTACTGTATTTTTTTTTATTTGCATTCTTCAGATAACAGGTTTTATCTCAGTAGCTCACTACTATTGTTTTTTCTTTAATTTGTTAAAGGGTTTCTCTGTGTTTGCATTATTTTTAAAAATATTTATTTTTTATTTTTTACTATCATCATTTTTATTACTTTTAAATTTTTTTATATACACACTTTTGCAGTAACTGATTGTGTGCCAGCCAGTTTTCCTATGGTTCATTTTAGGTTGTGAGGTGTGTTGCTTCTTGCTTCCGAGAATTCTGTTTTTTTAATAGCTGCTATATATGATTCTATTTAAGTGAGTCATTTCCGTTGGTTCTGCTTTGTCAGGTACTATTACTGGTGCTTGTTTTCAAATGTTGATTTTTTTTTAACAGTGTTGCTATAACTGATAGTGTTTCAAAAGCTCACTCTTATAGTTGATCCTAGTTTGTGAGGTGTTATTTCTTGTTTCCAGGGATTTTCTTTTTTCGTTGCTGCCATAGTGAATTTAATTTCAATAACTGACAGCTGTGTTTCTAATTTTTCTGAAATTGTTTTGGTTTTCAAGATTTTTTTTATAAATTAATTATTGCCATAAAGGATTGTATTTTATTAATGTGCTGCTGCTGATTTTTTTAAACATTGCTGGGGCAAAAAGGGATTGTTTTAAAATAACTCGCTGCAGTGGTTCATTTATATTTGTTAGGAATTCGTCTTTTTTGCAAGTATTGTGGTTTTTTTTTTACATTGCTTTCATATATGTTCGTATTGCATTAATATGCTGCTATCGTTGGTTCTAATTTATCAGTTATGGCTAATTGTTTCCATTTTTTTAATTACTGCGTAAAGTAATTGCATTAGAATAACTTGCTGCTGTTGTTCATCCTGATTTGGTAGGTATTGTAATTTTTTTTTGTCATTGCTTCCATAAATGATTGTATTCCATTAATGTGCTGCTTACATTAGTTCTAATTGTTCAGGTGTTGCTTATTGTTACCATTGTTTTTTAATTACTGCCTTTAGTAATTGTATTGCAATAACTCGTTGCTGTTGTTTGTCCATATTTGGTAAGTATTCAACTTTTTTAA
Source organism: Medauroidea extradentata (assembly GCA_003012365.1). Lineage (NCBI taxonomy): Eukaryota > Metazoa > Arthropoda > Insecta > Phasmatodea > Phasmatidae > Medauroidea > Medauroidea extradentata. The sequence continues at coordinate 58,901 of PNEQ01110098.1, forward strand.
ATAAAAATTGTCAATTTTTTAATATTACTACCATAAATTATTGTATTTCAATCGTTGGTTTGAAATTGCCTTATTGTTTCCAATTTGTATATACTTCCGTAAGTAATAGTATTTCAATAGCTTTGTATTTGTCAGGTTTTTGTTTCCTAGCAGTAATAGTAATTTATTTTTTCTTTGCTACCTTATGGGGTATCACAGATGTTGGTTTTAATTTGTTAGGTATTTTTCTTGTTTCATTTTTCCAAATAATAATTTCTTTTTAAATTGCTGCCATACATGAATCTATTTCAATGACTCGCCGCTATTGTTGGTTCTTTCTTATTTGTTAGATATTGGTGTTTTTTTTACGTTGCTCCCAGATGTGTATGTATTTCGTTAGTGTGCTGCTGTCATTTGTTTGGAGTTTGTAAGGTGTCCTTCCCATTTCTAAATGTTATACTCCCCCCTCCTTCCTTACTCGCTACTGTTGTTGGTCTTTTCGTATTTGTCATTTGTCAGGTTTTTTTTTTTAATTCTTTTTTTTTTTCTTCATTGCTCCCAAATATGTTTGTATTTCATTAGTGTGCTGGTGCCATTTGTTTGGAGTTTGTAAAGTGTCCTTCCCATTTCTAAATGTTCTTATTCCTTCCCCCTTCCCCCTCCTTAAGTGATGGTATTTATTTCAGTAACTCGCTGCTGTTGGTTCTTTCTTATTGGTCTTTTATTTAATACTTTTTTTTGCATTTCTCCTAAAATGTTTGCATTTCATTAGTGTACTGCTGTCATTTGTTTGGAGTTTGAGGTGTCGTTCGTTTCTAAATTTTCTTTCCCCCCCCCCCCCCTCTTTAAGTGATGATTGTATTTCAGTAACTTGTTGCTGTTGTTGGTTAATTTGTCATTGCTTCTTGTTTCCAACATTAGTTGACAGTGTAGTGTGTTATAAAGTATTAGTTTTTTTTTATTTCTAGTTCAGAATGTAATTTAATTTACTTGGCCTTGCTACTAGTGTCGTTAAAGTATTATTTATACTATATTATTCAGCGGTTTTAATGTGTAAGTGCTGATTGATTATATTTCATCCTATATTTATGAATGTACACAGAAATTTCATTGTAATCAGACAAGTTGTGCTAACAGAATTGCAGTGCTTTGATCTGATATTTGTATACACAGGTTTAGAATAAGATTTTTTATTGATCTACTAATTTTTGTTTTTTGATATGCTGGTGTAGCAACTTTGAGTAAATATTTATCTAGAATTACTCATTTGTTGTGTGTGATCTCTTGCGTCACAGTTAAATGAACGCGGTTGTGGCGTCAGAGATTGTGCCTCAGAAGTTCGTAACACTGGAAACAATTTCGTTCAAAATGTTGGCTATAACTATTGTCTAGGATTGCTGTTTTTTGACTTTTGCAAATTGGCTCCAAGAAACCTCTAGTTGTAGGTTGATGCTTACAGCGTTGAACTATGTACCACATCCTCTTAAGGAAACAGTCTCCTCTTTCTGATGGTGTGAAGAATATGCTTGAAAATATGGTTTAAAGAGAGTAGATATTGCGTAACAGTCGGGTAGATTTTTTGTAAATTACGTATTTGTACAATGTAACTTAATGTTTTCAAAACCAAAGAATTTATAATATATGGTAATTATGTACAATTTTTTTTTAAATCATTGATTACCAAAAATCATATAGTTCTTGGATACCAAAAACTAGGCTACATATTAGACTATTTTCTACAAATCTATATAACAGTTTAATGATATTTGCTACCTGTTAAGGATATAAAAGTGTAATATTCTTAAATAAGCAAATACAGACCTCATAAGTTACTTTGGTAGCATGTACACGTCTTAAGCCATAGTTAAATCTGAATGGGAAGTGTGCATTTGCCTGAAGGAAAATGGAAACACTTCGGTTTTGTAGTAGGCCTATTTTTTTATATAATATTTTACCAGAATTTTGGTTTGTTGTTTTAACCCTACATTTTTGTATTATGATCATATTTCATTGAACAAGTTGTATGTATTCAGTGGCGTAAGTAATTTTATTGTTCGTATCATACCACCAAAAGTATTATTACTACATTACATGGTGAATATTTAAATATGTGTTGTGTGTGCTTTCAGAACATGCACAATAATTGTAGTAAGGCTTCAGTGTGTATGTAATTAATTAAATATTGTATTACTGAAAGTGTTTCTAGAAAATAAAAATTGTGGTATGGACTTCGAAAATTTTTTCTCATTGCAAAATTTATACCCACCATTTCCTATTTCCTTTCATCATCACATATTGTTTGTATTATTTTCAGTGGTTGTTGTTTACCTGTTTACTCTTCACATAAATTTGTGCTGTCATTTTTTATTTAGAGTGGTGACTAATTGTGCTGTATCTGTACAAAAAAAAACAATATTTGCCATGAATAATCTACAATGTGTGATCAACACAATCTGAAAATTAAAGAATAATGTTTGGATCTGTAAATTCCACAAATCTCTTGGTTTAGTTTTTATTTTATTGGGTAACTAGTCACTGGCAAGCAGTTTTTTTTCAAAGTGGTTCTACAATAAATAATTTTTTTTCTCATGGTATGTGTAGGTGTAAGTGAATTGGTGCACAGTAGCAGTTTCTTTCCAAAATTATAAAAGGATTTGTACATAATGTCTAGGGAAAAGGAAAAATTATAATTTTTAGTAGCTTCTTAAAATAGGGTGTTCACTGTAATGAATTCACATTCTTATTAAAGTTGTGATTTTATACATGCTTAATTAATAACACAAGATGCAACAAGGTAACTGTCACGAATAATATCTATCCCCCCCCCCCTCCCAAGAAAAAACTTATGTGACACCCCTGGATTAAGGTAAGTAATCAAACCTCTATTTGGATGTTTGTACTGAGCTTCATTTTCTAATTATATTTTACCCAAGTCAAATTTACATCTTTTTGTGAAGCTGGATGTAAATTAAAAAAAAAAATGTTACAGTAAATCTGTTGATATCCGAGTTCAATAAATTTTATACTATTTTGCCACATTTTTGTGAGCAATGTACCAGAGCCAGGATTTTAACTTGTTTGTGAAAAATAATTTTGGGTCTATGAATTTTACATAATTTTGTAAATAGATTGGTAGTAACATATAAAATCCATACAAAGAGTTAAGATGGCAAGTTATCAATTTTACAGTGCTAGGTTTAAAGTTTCCTCAAAAGCTAAGAAATTTGAAATAATGGCTTGAAGGCCTTGTATCACTGTCAGCTGTTAGGTATGGCAAACAGCACTAGTAAAATTGTTTTAATATATATGGCAATTGTGAAGCAGAATTGTGCACACAGTAACACAACTATTGACTATTAACAAAAAAAAAAAGTTAAAGAAAAATATTTCTATGATGGATGTTTCACTCTTGAAATAAACTGTTTAACCAGAGTAGACCTACATTGTGTACCATGAACAGTAGTAAAGTTTAAAATAAACACCATCGTAGGCATATTTTTTCTTAGTAACTTTTGCTTTAAAGTCAATAGTTTGTGTTACTGTGTGCGCACTCACGGTTCACAGTTGCCTTTTATAGAGTACATTTAAAATTCCCGCCCTAATTTGAAAAGCCCGCTACGCCGTGGTCTCAAGCATCTAGTACGAATAGTCGTCGCTAGGATGCGCTAGTTACCAGAACTTAAAATGATAACTAGGTGACAGCACAGCCGCGTGGTCAATCGTGGTACATGGAGAAAGCATTGACTTACCAGTCTTCCTCTTGTATCGTCTTTGGCCGGCATCACGGCCACGCTCACTGCGGGGCCGGCATCACGGCCACGCACACTGCGGGGCCGGTCTTGCCGGCTTGTCGCTTGTTTCCGTAAATAAACAAACGGGGCCGGTCTTGCCGCTTGTTGATTTCATAAATAAACAAGCGGGGCCGGTCTTGCCGCTTGTTGATTTCGTAAACAAACCAAGTAAAAAGGCCTAACGAAATTCTGTTCAACATCAATTAAAAACACCTAAATTTTTTTTTTTAGATTTGTTTCGTGTATAGCCCCACCCCTCAATCGAAACGTAAATTTTAGGTTAAAAATGGGTGGGGCTATACACGAGTAAATACGGTATATATCGAAATATTGAACAGCCCTAGCGGACATGCCATGCAAAGAACAAGTCTCAACTTGTAGAGTAGAACAAGCGTGGGCTGGCCAGACATTGCAGGTTGAGACTAGTTCTTTGCATGGCATGTCCGCCAGGTTCCTTTCCCAAACAAAGACCTGGTTATCTTCTCTTACACTGTTAAGTCTGAAACTAAGAGTATTTACTAATGGTAATAACTATTTTTTAAGCATTTAGAAAATGTTTTTCTCCCAAAAACAATAAAAAAAAAATAATATTTTTATTATGCTACTTCAATTTATTCCGAAGTATACCTCACATTTTTTTCCAAATTTCCATTGTAAGTAGATATTAAAATATTGGATCTCAAAAAGGAAATATTATCATTAAAAATCTTAAAAATTTGGTGTGTCTCAAAAACCTACAAAATTAAAAAAAAAAAAAAAAAAAATCCTTCAACAAACTAAATATTGAAAATTTTCTTGATTTGAAATGGAATGACACTATGCACTAGAAATAGCTCAGAACCAAACTGAAAGCAACAAGGCAGATACTGGTAATAGCATTAATGCTCATATGTACACTTATATATTTTATTTCTGTTTAAAGAGGTTTACTTGCACTCTCATATGATCCTGCAACTTCTGTTTGTTGTAACCAAATAAGATACAGTACTTTGAAATATGAAAATCAGAAGTAGCAAATACTATTTCGGTTACCCAAACATGTTTATGTAATTTTGGTAGTGTCTAAATGTTTACGACACACCCAGGTATACAAAATAAAATGACGGTAACTTATTTTAGCTTACCATCTGCAGAGTAGGCCTTTTATTACTGTAATCTGAAGTAATTTTCCAATAACATTATAACTCGCATAGTTGTGCACGATTAGAAAGTAAGATGACAACTTTGGCAGTAAACAGTTCATTTCTTGATCTACTATTACAGGATAGCTAGCAAAACCTGTAAAAAAATTCCCTCACTTTTCCAGGTCAGCTGCTTTTATTTCCCTGACCAACAAAATATTGATAAAATTAACCAGGTCGTATAATTGCGGCAAAAACTGTTTTGGGTGAATATTATGAATCGCTACTCATCGTGTACCAGCAAAACAATTGATTTTAGACATACAGTGAACCCTCGATAACTCGGACTAAAAGGGGGGAGAAGCTGTCCGAGTTACGATTTGTCCGTGTTATCGAGGGGCGTCCGAGGAGGAGGGGTAATCAGTCATTAATCACAAGAAACGTGAGGAAACCAGTACGCTATCATTTCTACAAGCAAAAGAAGCGGCAATATATACTGCTTTCTACGTATCAGTTTACCGGAGGGGGGTAGTGGGGAAATTATCGCTGTAACGGGAGAACTATAAAAGAAAGAATGTCAAACAACCTGGGCCGGCAGATTCTTTTTTATTTATTTTTTATGCTACTACTGGCTGATCATTTTTTTATCTGTGCTAGAAGTTGGCACCACGGCAGCCTTCGACCACATAATAAAAGTTCTCACCCCCTTCTCTCGTCTGGCTGGCGACAGTCTGTGCGTGCGCCTGTGTGTGTGAGATAAGCTAGGGTGGTAGAGAGCGAGCGGAAGTAGTCAAGGTCAACAAGTACAGTCTCAACAGTAATAAAAACACCGCACGTGACCACACGCAACTCACAAGATGTTTATGTGAAAAATTGCTCTACATCAGCATGTTACAATGTCTCCAGCAAGCTGCTAGTTTCCTACGAGAAATTGTTTTTTTTTTTTTCCAGGGCCTCTTTGTTAGAATGCGAGGCAGAAGCAACGTAAATCTCAGTCTACCTTTCCTCCTTTTTTTTTTTTGTTTACCGTAGTTGATGTCACGGCTGTGGTTGAAATGATAATATGCATTTGTAGGCCTCCCTCCATACTACCTTACCTTGGCTGCATCGTCATAGATCAGTGACGTCTTTACACAAACTTTACACTTAAAATAAATTTCACAGATACCTCAACATTAACGGGAACTCATAAAAGCCCATTCATTTTAACCATTTAACTTTTTCAAAAGCGAGACCCTCTAGAATGTGCGGCCCAGGGCAAAATTCTCTTTGCCTCTTTCTGCCCCCTCCCCTTTTGTTATAATTTATTACGACCTGTTTTTTTTTTTTCGATATCGCGCCGGCCTCTAGCGTAGGGGGTTAGGCGCCAGTTTACGATGCGAGAGGTTCTGGGTTCGAATACTTGCTCGGGCATGGATGTTGTGTTGTTCTTTCACCTCACATCACCCTCATCGGCTTGTAAGATGTCGTTAAAGGGCCGTAAAACCCTCTCACCACCTTGCCTACATTGCAATGCAAACCAATGGCTTTTAATTTTTTTTATTAGATGTCCGGAACAAATTGTTTTGCAATCTTGAATTTATCGCACTTACCAGAATAAAATAAATTCCCCTTTAGGTGCCATTGTGACTCGTAGTTACCGTCCAATTCACCAGCATCATACTGAAATGTTTATTTAAGACGCACGTGCGTGTGTGGCCCGCACCGCGAATTGGGAGGAGAGATAAAGAAGGGAGGTCTGACTGCTGAGTTGCATTTCCACTCGCGCGCCTCGCCAGTAACATTTAACCACACGGAACTAGCCAGATATTTTACGGTGGGATTATTAAAGGCTACGTAGTGATGAACAACTGCTTTTAAAGCTTAATACTGTTTTTAAATAAAACGTGATGGATTTAAATGAGGCAGACACAATTTTCTTATGATTTTTGACCAAAAAATAATTTAATTAAAATTAATTTAGTTTTTTGAAATTCTGTCCGAGTTATCCGAAGTCTGGGACATCGAGGTCCGAGTTATCGAGGGTACACTGTATAGTTTATTTATGAAAAATGTTTTTAGGGACGTTATAAGTAATGCTACGTAAAAAATTTTTTTTGTTAGGTTATGTTAAGTTAGGTTGTTAGGTTAGATAACAAATTGTTTGTGTAGGATTACTTCTAATGTCTCCAAAAGCCTTACGTGAAATTTTTGTTAGGTTGTCTAATTTAGGCTACGGAACCTAACCTGACCTAATTTAATGTTTGTAACCTAATTTAACTTAAACTAACATAACCTAACCCAACTTAACATAATCTAACAAAAAATTATGCAGGACTACTTATGTTTGTAGAAACATTTTTCATAATAAACTATATGTCTAAAATCAATAGTTTGGCCAGCAGTACACAATGAGTATTGATACTTAATATTTACCTTTTTTCGTGAATCTGAACACTACTAATCAACATAACTTCACCTTGCAGAATTTCTATCAATTCTTCGAATTTCTATCAATTCGTCATTATTTACAAAGCAACAAAATAATAGGAATATTCAAATACAACAATTTTCACTTATGTCAATTCACTTTGAACTTTCGATACCAGACTTAAAAGCATTTAATAAGTTATCTAAAAACAGACGTGTACTGCCTGGTCACTACACCATCACTCTGAATCCCAAAAACATACTGTAATGTGCACCTGTTGTTTTTTAGAAACTTTGTTCAATGATTCGTTGAAATAAACTACAACTTTCTTCCCCTTCTAGCAATTAACTCATTTCATCCCTGAAATACGACGCCAAGACCAAATATGATGTAAAAACCTATCTTATCTCTCTGTAACTGAAGTTTCTTTGCTGTGACACTAATCTGGAAACATTGTAGTTTCGCATTGTACAAATTTGAAAAAAACCATCTAGGCCTACCTTCACAGTTTAAACTCCCAGCCTACTCAGGGTTTTCTGCCTTCAATGTGGCTTATAACGGAACGCCAGCTCATGTTGCTTAAAGAAAAAATTACATTGCACTAATTGCACCTTGCAGAGTTATCACCAGGATCTTCGCGATTCTAGTAGTAGGATCGGTTAACCAATACAGTCTGTTTCTTCCTGCCATTATTGTTTTCCCTTAATTAATTACGTTGTGGAAATACACTCATTGAACACACATTTCTAGATATTTATAATGCCTTTATCATTTTCATAAACACACACGAGATCACGTTATGCTGTAACTTTTTATCACACCTTTGTCACTGCACGAGCTAAAAAGTTCAGGCGTGTTCCTCCATTACAAGGTACGGTAAATACTATTTAAATGTAAATCCACGGACTTCAGACATGATTAGAAGATATTAATTCTCGCACGAACCAAAGAAAAAATATTCGCGACCCCCCCAAGCAAACAATAAACAAACGACAACGATTATCGAACGTATCAGCATGCCGCATAATAAGAACAAAAGCGAACTGCGAATCCTATGTTGCCAAGTCCACGCCCCGTCAATTTCTACTACGAACTCTTGGGGAAAAGACCACAACTGTTTAAAACCAACATTATTAACTAAAAATTAATTAAATTTACGACATTTTGCAAACAGTACGCAAGAAACCCCACGAGAGAGTAATTTTTTACTACTGTGGAAACTTGAAAACGTCACAACACATTGTGAAGGAAACCATTGGTCTGCAACACTGGCGGGAACCACTGAAAATTCTGGTACAAAACACGAAAAAAATTGTATTTGAGACGAAAAACTGGTACCACGCATTAAATTAATTGTTCCACACAACTACAATACCGGTACGAAAAGATATTATGGAACTAAAAAATTTGTATATGTACCAAGATAATGGTACGTTGTCTTCGCGGAAATGTTCGTTTACCAAATTTTGAAACTCCAATTTTTTTTTAGAGAATTCTCTGACTTTTCCCTGACTTCTCCAGACGTCTTAAATTCCCTGACTTTTCCCGATCACTCGCCACCCTGTATTAGTACGTTGTGGTGGTACTATCAGCCCCAGCATAACCAGCAGTAGAGAATTTGGGATTATTTTGTGTGGGGTAGCTGGGGCATCCTACTGAAGGAAAGACTACATACTGGCTAATCTGATGATTTATTGCTCTTGTTTCTCTTCTCACTTACTTTTACATGCTTTCATTTAACGGTAACTAAAATTATAAATATCGGCACGTGTTCCAATTACAACTGCATCAGCTCACCTTATACTCAGAAAATTCTTCACTTTCTGGCCTATGAACCGCATCCCCCACTCCTAACCTCTTCCTGAGGCAGAACATTCTTTCTTGTGCACTACCTAAATACAACGCAACTGCTCTCTACTGCATTCCATACAAAAATGGCCAAGACCAGCCTCTACAACCGGCCAACTCATCCGCTCCTCTACTATCTCCTTCCCCATCCCCAAGATGGCGGAATTCAGGACTTGTCCTCGCAGACCTAAAAGTTATACCGGGTGCAGTATTTAACTTTCAATAGGTTTGTTTTACTCGCACTTGACCCAGTGTCTCTCGCGTCTCCCTGGAGTTGGTGGAGTTGGAATAATGTTGACCCAGGTCAGAGGGAGTTGTACTCTTAAAGGGCGAAGGAAAACGCTTTATTGCGTGCGTGCATTTGTTTTTGTGATGGCCGAACTAGCAGAAGTTATCAGGAATATAATAGAGAATGAAGAATTATCATGTACGAAATAAATAATTACATTCTGCTGTAAATAACACCATTCATTCATCATCGGCTCTAATACTTCCATCATTTCCCAACGTTGTATGGAATAATAAGTTATTCTCATTCATATCACTACGAACGTTAACAGACCACGATGTAGCAGACTGGCACGAAAACGTCTAGCAGACGATTTGCCCCCACAACTCTACCTCGCGAGGTGGAGCGGCGGGAGCATGACCTACTTGACCTGGAGGCGCTTGACCTGGCGAGTAAAACGGACCCCCGCAATATTGTTTCCGGTAAGTAAAACGCCTAGGAGTGCCCCGGGAGCTGAAAGAGCAAAAAGAGACGCCAGGTCACGGCGAGTAAAACAAACCTAATAATTCCACATTTATTAAATTTCAAAATTACATAGAATATCTGTTATATTTTTCATTTGTTATGTAAAATCAATTATTAAAATTAAAGTACATATTTTATACTTGTAGTGCCTGATGGGAAATTTGCCATTGGTGCATTCAAACATCCTCCTCTCCTTCCTTTGAGGAAAACCCACATACCAGAGGCACCATGCCTATCTACCTGTTAATGACCTTTCCACACTCTTGGTAGGCAAATCACAAATCTACATATAATTATTTAACTGTTAGTTTGACACACAAAAGTCACTCAGCAAAGTTGTAGGAAATTACACGATGAACAATTAGAGTCCAAACACTACTGGTTTCAGATGAAATTAGTTTGCCACCCTTGTTGAACCAACATACATATACTGGAAACTATCCATATGATAATTACACTTAAAGTACAGAAATTCTTTATTTAAATTTTACTAATGGACTGCACACAGACAAAACCAATATTAAGACCCTATTTCTTTTTGTAATCATTTAACATTGACTGCAGTTAAATTACTATTTATCTTTACGTGCCGATTGATGACAAATTGACAATTACCCCTCATTTTACACAAAAATACATGATACATGATGAGTCGCAGATAAGAGTCCAATTGATGTATTTGATTTCATAATTAATATATCATGTTTTTGGCTTGGTTTAGCTGGGTGATGTTACCTGAGCATAGTTATGCTACAATGCTGCCTGAGACCAGTTATCCAGTCTTGACGAGTCGAGTTTTGAACTACCATAAAAATATAACTTAATAACTGACATCATTAAGCTTTGGCAATGGCAAGAAAATTACGAGGTTCCCAAATATACAGAACGCATTACAACGTCCAAGCATGAAATGTTACAGGCCCTAGTTGGAATAATGGGGAGCACCAAATTTATTGGAAAATTCCAATTTTTTAATATATATTTTTATTTGAAATATGTTTAATTGAACGAACAATGGTACCATACTTTTTTTTTTCATCTGTAGAACTCGAGAAAAAGTTAAACAAAGAGCATTTTTTTTGTGCAGTAAAAATGTGAACCACCACGATGTCCTGTGATGCCACCATTTTATAGTACGTAACACGTAAACTACAGCAACACACATTCAGTTTGTAAAATGGATAAAATCGGGTATGGCTGAAACGCTGAAGAGTATAAACATGTATAGTAATTCCTTTGTGCAACAAATTTATTCGTTATTATAGCCACAGAATAAATAAGGGTACCAGAAGCGACGTCACGTGATTTCTATCGATCTCAGATTTCTGTTGTTTACCTTTGGTCGCCATTTCTTCGGGGCGTAATTACTGCACGTGGCATACGAGCTGTAGACGGATTTCGTTACTGAAATGAAGGATTTTGTAGTTGATAGTGATTTTACAATTTGTCAATGTAATAAAATAGTGTCTGTGGTTTTTGTTACACTTTAAGTGCGTTGCTATATTGAGTTTTAGAGATGGAAGAAAGAAGCCGCAATAGGACAGTCTGGTGCTCAGCTATAAACTGTTCAAATAACAGAAAACAAGAGCAAAGGATTAGTTTTTTTCAAATTTCCATTGGATCCAGACAGGTGGGTCTATAGAAACTTTAATTATTGATGTTTCAAGAATGCATTTTATATCTCATGTGGTTGAACTTATTAAGGCCTTAGTACAATGTGCTAATAGTGTACAATCTAATAATAAGCCTACCTCTAAGCCTGCAATCGGGCTCTTGCCCGGTGGCAAGCACCTCTAGACTGTCGCTAAACCACCCCACTCTTGACTGTTCTCACAAGCTTTTGTTTGCCTCACCTGCTCTGTAGTCTTCCAAACCCTGTGAACCTTCTTGGAATTCGTACCTCTACCTCTGTACAACCCCTTCACTAAGTGCTTGTTTTCCTTAAATTGGAGGGTAACCTATTATATTAAGTTATACGTCCCCTTCTGGAAAAAGAGTATTAATTATATAATATATTATTAAACAGTATTGGTCTGGAGTAATTTCGGTACACCAAGCCAATGTGTAGAGAAAATTGAAATTGGTCACGTTGTCTTGAAGTCTGCTTGTATAGGCCTAGTATAAAAGCTACACGTGACAGACAAGAATCCTGTTTTAGAGTGATTGTCAAATCAGTAGTCCTATATGCAATTAATCACTCTGTAATGTGATAAATTAACCCCAATATACAAATTGACTGGTTTGATAGCAGTTTTACACTTGTCCTATTATCGCAGCAGAAAATAAATCCAATTCGTTAATGTACTGTGCTTGTTTGTAATCTGATGGTGATACATTTGCTAACGTACAATTAACCCTCCAAAGAAACATTTCTTTGAATGCCAAACTAACTATTTGCACTAATCTGGGTTTTAAGCACACAAGATTTTGGGCTTCATTGTAAAATAGGTTAACAAACGTTTTTACACCGAAACCAAGGTACCGATAGAAAAAAAACATTACGTTAGTTAAAAATAACTTAATAGTTGTATAAATATTTGGTTGAAATATACAACAAATAATACCAGAATTACTTGAAATCACCATCCACTAAGCTAAAATTCTTTCAAAATAGACTACCTACTACAGTATTCAGTTTTATAGCCCTATATTACTGAATATATTTTATGAGTGTACCAACTCCTGCCAAATTTCCTTTAACACATTCAGAGCAATAACATACTGTTCTTTCAGTATTCAGGAAATACAAATTTATTAATTAGAATGAACACATATGCTCGACTATCGTTGGTATAAACTTGCAGAGTTCAGCTACTTAAACAGTCCTGCGATATATTTCAAGATACTTTTTGGGTGTACACTACATATGAATAACGGCCTTCAATGTAAGAATAAGCTCAGCTTTTATTGTAACCAAATTTATAAAATATTACGAACAAAATCAACATCAACACAGACAATGTAATGCATTGTTTACATTTTCACGTGCTCTGAAAACATGGTGAATGTCAGCAGCCAATCAGAACAAGAGTTTGTGAACTTCAAAGAAACCGAAAGGCCACGTCGCTTCTGATACCCTTATTTATTTAGTGTTATAGCGCCGTGTGACTCACTGCACTGTTTAAGCTACAAGAAGAGACCTAATAGCCTGCTATTAACGACAAAAATACAGTTTATGATATGTAATGATTATTTCTGAGTACTGTATACAATATGACAAGGTTCGCATAAAATAAATAAGTTAAAAGTTGCATGCAGTTAATAGCTTGCAGATTGCGACAGAACCTCTGCAGTAGTAGTGTTATGTTCTGTGGAAAAAAAAAAAAAAAAAAAAAAAAAAATTGTATTTCTATTTCCGATTATATTTTTCATTTATATATACACGCAGGTGATAATTTGAACTATATCTGTATTAATTATTCAACTCCAAAAACAAATTTAATTGTTTGGGATTCGTATGTACTGTACAGTCTGTGTTGTGTTGCTTTGGGGACTCAAGGAAAAAGCAGACCTATTTTTTATATAGGCAGGTGTAAGTAAAGGTTTAGATTTATCCAGTTACGGCCAGTTGGCCAGGTAGCAACAAGCCGAGGTCCTTGTTTGCAAGTATTGCGCAATTAGGTTTGCTGGACGCCCAACAATGAAGAGGTGTGGGTTTCATTTTGGCCGTATCTATAGACCTCTTTCGAATGACAACCAACCGCTCACCAATGCTTTCTCTATGGGGATAGCAGTTGATTGTCATTCGAAAGAGGTTTAATCAACCCTAAGTCTCTAGAGGGTGGTGTTGTGTATTGGGTAGCCAATAGGAGCACGGCACTTGAAGGTCAGGCTAAAGGGACACTAGCAGCAACACTCTTGGTTTAGTAAGAGTTCTTCCCCAGTACTCGGGATGTCCGGATGCAGCTAGGGTGTAATCGCGCTCCATGTTATTTGTAAAAAGAAAAATATGATGAAGTAGGGCAGTAGCCCATAAATTAAGTGATGTGAACGGGCGTGGTAAATTTAACACGATCAGGTAGCGACCACTGTGGTTTTTTCTTTGCAACATATTTCGGACATTATAGAACTCTTAACAAATTTTTTTTCCTCCTGTGCGTGTGGCCATTAGGGTGCCTGGGTCTGGTTTTCACGACCCAGTATTCTTCTTTTGTTTATTAAGATGTTTTCTTCAAGATGTTTTTCGGTCTGTTCTTTAATTTGCGAATTCCTGAGTACCCAAAGGAAGTGATTTCGTGTATTACAATGCAATGATGGATTTGTAAAACCTTGTTTGAAATTACTTTCGAGAATAAATCTAGAATATGAATCATAATTATATATATATATATTGTTTGTTTTTATGTGTGTCAAATCACAGCCTACAACATTGTTATACACTGTGAATTTTTTCAGTTTGTTATGTCGGTTTTAATGGCGTACATAAAACCGTAAAGTACAAATTTTGACGTTTACGACTCATTACGCAAAAATTATGAGAGATACGAAAATTTCCTACGAGGAAGGTTTAATCACAATTTATGTCTAAAATAAGAAAATAAATATCTGGTACAAAAATAAAATAAAAAAAAAGACGAAAACTGAGGTGACCACACCCTTAAGTAACTTGCGCACACGAAACTTAACTGGTTACTTCACTAGTGTGAAATTTCATAAATAAATTTTTGACAGTCCATTACAGTTTTTGCTACCAGTACAATAGTGCATTAGTAACAGCTTCTATTCTGTTTTAACATTGTTTACATTGCCTTCAGATTTTATTTTACTAGAGATAACAGTGCATAAACATGAAGATTTCTTAGGTGATAAACACAAAAATACAAAAGCAACAAAGACATAGCCACATGAGAACGTGTTTTTATTCCTATAAAGAAATTAATAGTGCACCATTTCTAAAGCACAACTAAAACAACGGCATGATGTTAACTAGCAATTCCACTCACCTGTGACGTGGAAGGATTGCCAGACGATTGAGATATCCTGCTGAACGAACTGCAACAGTTAATAAACAATAGTTACACACATTAGCTAACTGAGGTTTATTTAAACACTTTAAATTTTTAATCCATGCTTGTAACTCTTAGGTCTGTATTAATAGTCACATACAGCTCTTAAGTGGCCCGCCTCGTTTCAATAAAATCACACTGCAGCATGTTTGAAGAAAAAGTTTTACACCAAAACTAATACACGTGTGTTCACGCCATTTCTCTACGAAAAGAACACACACTTCAGATGACTGCCCTTAAGTACTTTCAAGACAACACACGTATTAGAAATCCCCTTCTAGGACACGTCAAAATGGGTTAAAACGGGGTTTTCAGGCTGCTATAGCGGAAAATATACTAGCCGAATGCATGTGAAATCACTTAAGGGTAGTGCATTGGACTTTAGTAAAGTGATTTCGTAAATAAAAATAGGGTCACCACTTAAAGTCCCATAGGAAATTTGTTTTTTTTGCGAAGACTGCACGCCTTAAGCATAGATGTGACGCACCGTTGTATGGCCCATACGACGCCGCCCTTAGCATCATACCTCACTCACACAAACACATGTGCCACGAGGCGGGCCCCTTAAGACTAGTCCTGAGAAGAGGTAAATGTAAAGTAAACATATCTTGAGATTTGGTTTGAGACTAGTTTTCAAGTAACTCTCAGCTGTGTGTGTATCCAAGTGATTTGTTGCTTGAAACTCTATTTTAAAATACAGCATATTAAGTTACTGAAACCAATATCACGTAAGAAATATTCACTAAAAAAACTTGAGATGTAATTGTTGTTCAATTTGTCCAATTGACAATTGTTGGTTATGTAATTGTAACAACAATATAATTGTAATGAGAAGATATTATGTAGCAAAACTTGTACTGTATGTGGAAGTAAAGTAAATCAATAAAAAAACAATTATGAGCTATTCTGGCTATATTGTCACGAAGTGATTTTTCTGATTTTAGTTTTTTGTTAAGATACCTTCATTTTTTGTTCAGATCCCTGCTTTAAATAATTCCTCACTTTAGAGTTTATTGAATTCTAGTTTTTTAATAACGGCTGTGTGTCTTTAGTTGTATTTTACAGTTTTTGTCTAATTCCCCCCCTCCCTCTAATACATCAACTTATGCCTGAGATAGGCGATTGTTTCACGGTACGGCCGTGATACAGCTCACGTAGGCCGCTGCTATCCCGAGTAGAGCTGGGTGATGTAATATTTAATCGTAATTCTGTACACAACACACGTGGT
>PNEQ01110099.1:0-17207 GCA_003012365.1 Medauroidea extradentata
CGTAGCTACTTGATGTTACCAAAATAGTATTTCGATAGTATCGAACAATATTTCCTTAACAAAATATTTTAAAACACACACGTGTTTTAATAGTCAAAACATGGTATTTTAATTTAAATTTTACCAATAAAAAAATTGTTTTAATTTACTTGAAAACAAGACATGATCAGATCATGATTAGAGTTGGTCAGAAGTATTATACAAGAACTGTTTCATAAGTATACCACAATGCCTTAACTGCACATAAATAATTACCTGAAATTTTCTTTATAAAATAATAAGCAGTTTACTGTTATTACAAGTTTACCGAAGATTAAAGAAATAACCAGTGCTGGGGTGGAGTAACTTTGCCAAAATAAAAAAATATTATCTAGTTACCACTACGAATAGACGAACTAGACAAAACAAATAAAAACAAACAAACGAGCATGTGCCAACAAACGGCACAGCAGTGACATCTGTCATTGTAGCCACTCTATGACACGATTCACACAGAGGACATATGGTGCGGACATGAGGCGGATATGTGGCGCTCGATACTATTTTACTGCTATATATTTACCAGGCCCTCTCACTGCCTGTTAGTAACAATAAACTCTCTGGGCAGTGACATCTGTCATTGTAGCCACTCTATGACACAATTCACACAGAGGACACATGGAGGGGACGGGAGGCGGAGATGTGGCGCGTACATGGCGTGCACAATACACACATAGCTGGCTCGTCACTTGAACGTCTCATAGTTTTTTTTAACTATCCACTACAGAAGGTTATCATATTTAAGTGCGCGTACAACTAATACATATCCACAAGCACGCCAAACTTTCTGTTCACGCTTTGTGGTTAGAAAATTATACTTAAAAAAATTAAACAACACACTTTTGTAGCGACGTAAACTAAAAGGTTGGAAATTACGTTAAATACAATGATTATGTCCAACAGTGATAGAATGTCCTACAATTTAGTATAAATTAATATTTTAAATAATTTAAATGTAATAAAATCACTAACCTTGAAAATTAACAGTATTGTAAAAAGAACATGTGGTGCTTGGTTGGTATCAGTGGTTTAAATTATTATCTCCAGCTAATCGTGATGGTAGAGTCATTATAAAAAGTAAGTAGAGAGCACCCAACACCTTTTTTACTTGTAAGTTAATTTTTGTGTTCAGTAACATTAGTCTAAATTTAAGTTCGTTAAATAATTAAGTAATACTGAATTATGAGACACCGTATCGATTCCAAACAAAGTATTTATATGTACATATTTTCTTCATATTTTCAGTTCACGTTGCTAAGAGTGTAGTTTTTTTCTTTTAGTTTTTAATCATTAGTTTTAATTTTTTATACTTAAAACAAAATGGAAGATAAAAGTACGCAGTGATGATACGTTAATACATACGTAGACGTACATACAGGCGAAGCTAATAAAACGTGTTGAAAAAGGAAGTTAGTATGGCATATTTGATGTGATGAATGAACTGAACACCTTTCCTGACCGCGCGTTTATAGAATTTTTTTCCAGCATGACTCAGCAATGTTTCCATATAATATTATACAAATTATAAGACAACATGAAAAGAAAATTATAAATTGGAGACAACTTACGTGCCCAGAAGAGAGGGCACTTTAAGAGCGTAAAACGAAAGACTGGCGTTTAGAAATTCCATTGTGTATGCTACAGGTAAGTATTTATATTTTGTGTGATATTTCATTAAGTGTTTTGTATAATGTGACTATTCAGCTAACCTAAACTCATTATTTCCCGTGGTATCGTCCGTCATAGGAATTAATGTATTTCTCGTTGGTTGAGGGGCCGCGGTGGCCGAGTGGTCGGACAATTCGCCTCCCACCAAGGCGATCCGCGCCCGATTCCCGGCGGGATTGGTTTCCGGATTTTCGCATGTGGGAATCGTGCCGGACGACGGCGTTGGTCGTTGGGTTTTCTCGGGTATCTCCCGTTTCCCCATCGTTTCGTTCCGGCGCCGCTCCATACTCACCTCATGTCATCCCTCACCAGCGTTAAAGACCTCGATGTTAAGTCTCTCTCTCGGGTTCACGGCCCTCTCACACTTCTCGCCCCCCTCCCTCTTTTCCGAATGTCATTCCACCACGTTAATGTGATTGGTCCAAAAGGAGGTTCGTAGGTGGAGTCTCGCTTTGATTGCTGATGCCGATACGCTAATTTGTAGATTGCACGGTGGCAGAATACACCGAGGTAAAGTCTTGCGCCATTTTACGAAAATGCTTAGCTGAGGCCCAAGTCGGCGTTCCACTGTCGTATTTCTTGGCTTCTAATGCCGGTGTCGTATTGCGCAAGGTTGCAACACTCAGCTCCACTTGTTACAAGGGTCTGAGTGCTAGAGCAGCGCACATGTGCTCACTTAAATGACACACTAGTTATAAACATACTAGCTGCCCGGCCGCGGCTTTGCCTGCGTGGAATGTTCTAAGTATAAACTATAACGATAGCTCATCGTGTTAATTAGATGCTAAGGACATGACGACAACACATTTTACGACTTTTTACTCCCAAAGCATAATGATACCTCACCAGGTTTATGAAATATCGAGGATAACTGGAAAATACATTTTACCATCTTTTCACCCCTAAATGAGTGTCTACGCCGCAAGAAAAAGCCACTTCAAATACAAAATGTACCCTTCTGCCAGTCGCCACAAATATGTGTATTAATAATATAAGAGCGTTCCTCGTTGTTTTGCCTCACACGGTATTTGAACCCAAACCCTCCTTCCTGAGTTCCAAACAACTACGCCAAAATTGGTCGTCAGAATTCTTAATTAAGACGTTTTGTGTGTATACGCAAATCCATGCTCAAAGATGTATACGTATTAACAGGACAACGAAAAGTAACACCTTTTAAATAATTTTTCCCTGGTCATACCTGTTTTTCGGGATTTCTGGACCACTTTACAAATTTGTAACCCCCTAACCTGTCGAATTTTGAAAATACTGTGAAATATATTTTTAGAGTTTTACGTAAGTTTCATTCTTGTTCAGAGTACATACATCACGATATTTCAACAGGTTAAATAAATGCAGAGTATTAACTGAAAACACCTTTTATTTTTAAATGCCCTTAGAGGTTTCATTTATAACAATCCTGAAACCCGTTTATTTTTAGAGATTTGCATAAACTTAATTCTTAAAAAAAAATAATTTCAGTACCTCAATGGGTTCAACATTTATCGAGGATTTATTGAAAGCACATTTTATGGCTATTTACCCACTACATTTTCGAATTTCGATAAATCGAAAAATCATGTACCTAATTTTAAATTTCGTATGCTTCATTCTGAAGCAAAAATCATCACGATATCTAAAAGGGTTTCAGTTTTATCGACGATTCATTGAAAACACATTTCACTCCTTTTCGTCCTTTAATTTGGGAATTTCAAAAATTACCTTAGTAGTAGGTCCCTACGGCGACGTAAGGGGAAGCCACTCTCGAAATGTCATGTTTCTAGCTCCTGTGGTTTGGGCTGTGCATTGAGGAATGTGTGAGTGGTGCACTTCATGTCGTATATGCATATTTATTTTTTATTATAAAAAATTATATATATTACTAACCATAAAATTGAAACTCAGACACCGAGTCACGCAGCAAATAATAATAATAAAAACCATACTTATTACTCGCAGTGTCTATAAATTGGCAATTGTTGGCTGTAAACCTGAACTAAAGCTATGAACGGTTGCCTGACCAGTCAGGCGTGCAGATGTGTCTGTACGGATTGGCTCGCACAGGTGTCCGCCGGGACGTGTAGGGTCGAGAGGGTGAGTGCTGCGCCGGGAGGGGAGGGACTCTTGCGCGCGCACCTCTACCTCCCCTCCCCTTCTTCTGTAGAGGCGCGGGCGACGCCGCCCGGCGTCACGTCAGTCGGCGCCTGCTGCTTCGCACGCGCGGTTGTTCGTGTAGTGCTGTGGTCGCCGTCCGGTTTGGCTTCGCGACGCCCTCGCTCGTCTGGCCTCCTGCATCCCTCTCTCCCCTGACCTATCACTTCGCGTGCTGGTATACCCAGATATCTCGCGGCCGCTGACTGGTCGACGGATATGCATATCCATCGCGCCGTCTGTGGGCGGGTCGGCTCCTTTGCTCCAGAGGTTGACTGCCTCGGTTGAAAGACGACGAATCCAACGATATCTTTAAGTAAAACTTTAGTGGCTGTTGTATCGATGTTTGACTGTTATCGGAGTGTTGCGAAGGTAGCTATTTCTCTCGTTGGATTATGAAACGGGACAGAATTTACACGTGCAAAGTTTCTAAAAATGGCTTAGGACATAAATTTTAGATTTTCAGACAGTAAATTTCTTTAGTATAATCTGGCATGCAATTATTTCGAAAACTAATAAGTTACAATACTAATTGAAATTAGTTGAAAAACTTGTTTGATTACTACTTCTAACAAGTTCGTATCAACATTTTGTTTCCTGGTACATCCGTTGTTCGTATCACCGGAGCCGAACTTTGTGACCGTACATGATCGAAAAACATGAGCTTCCGTGTTTCGTTTCAATATTCAAAAATAATCGTCGTGTACCATTTAGTTCAGCGTGTAATGACATAATTACCTGTCTCAGTGTGTGTTAAAATGGTTATGATAATTCTAGGGTAGTAGAGACACATTGCAACCAGATGACATTGGGGCTAGACTTGATATCGTCGACAGGATAGTCGAGAGACAGCTAGTTGATGAATGAGGAAGGCTGGTGGTAGTTAGCGGAGAAGGGTATGGTGGCAAGGTGGACATGCTGACGTACGGGGGCTGCAGACGAGCTAGGAGCGACTAAGACAGCCGGCCATGGAGGACATCTCGGCGCCGAGGGTGCCTGGTGCAGGCATCTCTCAGCTGCGCTACACCTACGCCCAGTGCAGCAACCTGTCTAACGGAAGCGGAGTAGAGCTGCCCGCCTTCTGCCGCAACACGACCGGCCTCGCCGACGACGAAGCCGCCCAGTCCAACCAGATGATCACGCAGATCGTGGCCGTCGTCGTCCCCATCCTCTTCGGCCTGATCGTGCTCATCGGCCTGTTCGGCAACGCGCTCGTCGTGATCGTGGTGTCGGTGAACCAGCAGATGCGCAGCACCACCAACCTGCTTATCATTAACCTGGCGCTCGCCGACCTGCTCTTCATCGTCTTCTGCGTGCCCTTCACCGCCACCGACTACATGCTGCCCTACTGGCCCTTCGGCGACGTCTGGTGCAAGATCGTCCAGTACCTGATCGTCGTGACGGCGTACGCGAGCGTCTACACGCTGGTGCTCATGTCGCTGGACCGCTTCCTCGCCGTCGTACATCCCATAGCGTCCATCTCCGTGCGTACTGAGCGCAACGCCGTGACCGCCATAGCTGTCACCTGGGTCGTCATCCTGCTGTCCTCTGTTCCCGTCTATCTCAGCCACGGCGTCACCATCTACTTCTACATGTCATCTGAGCACACCGCCTGCGTCTTCCTCGATGATTACAACAAGCCCGTGTTCCAGGTAACATAACCCTTCCTTTCGACACACATTCTCATTTATGTTCTTCATGCCAATACTTGATGAACTGACTCGAATAAATACAAATACGGATGTTAGCAGCCATTACGTAATTCATATGAACTGGTTTTTGACTAGTTAAACACATCTGAACAGTAAAGTAAAAGAGGAAACAATTCCGCATACTAATGTCTACTTAAGGGTGCCGCCTACCCGCGCGTGAGAGGCTCTAAAGCGACGGAGCAGTAAGGTCGACCTTGAAGAGCGCATCAAATGCCGCGTCGCCTCAACGATCCAAGCGCTGAACTAGCGTGCAAGGTTCCCGCCGAACGGTTTTTACTGTGGGACTTTCAGTGACAACACTGTTATTTTATCTTACGCGACGAAAGGGAAAGAGTCGCTCTACAGGTCTATAATATTCCGAATATCGTGAAAATGATTACTCTTACATAAAAATCAGCGTCAAAAGTTCCGATTCTGTCACTTTCACACTAAAAAAAAAATACTTGTTAGGATCGATAACAGTTAATGGCAAATTTATATACACGTACTAAGATCCATAAATGCTTTTCGTAGCCTAACCGCGTGGCATGTTGAATGGTTTTCGAATGAAATCAGGATTGTTAAAGGTCTGCGCTCCTCTTCACGATTCTAGTAGACGGCGCCCTTAATATAAACGTTTGCACAACGCACTGTTATTCCGCGTCTCAAGTGTGTGTGTATATATGTATATATACATATAAAAGTTGATGTGTGTATGTATGTTCCCTATGGACGCCAAAACAGCTCGAGCGATTTTGATGAATTTTCCAGCCAATCTTCAGATTAGCCCAGCAGGTGATCCTGTGAAGTTTGGCAGCGATCAGAACAGCATAATTTTTTTGCTGTTTGCCAATTTTTTGTTATATTTTCCGTACAAATAAATAAATAATTATTAATAATAAATAAATTATGTACGATCGAACCGTAGAAATGTGCGGCATATCAATGTATAGACTTCAATTCTAGGCTATAGATAATAAGTCTCACCCGGGTCGCTAGGAATCTATACATTAGAACTTTTTTAAATTTCATAGTTCTCGAAGTTATACCTACGACTATATCAATTTACTTATAATATTTTAATATTTTCGTAATGTTTCATAATTGACTCATGGTCAGTTACAATGTTAATTGAAAAATAGGAAATTACACACAATGGGCCAATACAGAAACATTGAAGCATATTAAATGCTATTAAATATTTAACAATATCAAGATGGCAACTACGAAGTATTTTGTGAGTATTTACGCTGGAAAATTTATTTTGTTGTCACCACACAAATATTTTGTCGTGTTCACTAAAATTGCGTGGCCCCCACAAACTTATTTTGTGGTTGCTACTTTTACAGGGAAGACTTCCTACAAAACTTATCTTTCAGTGCGTATCTGAACAGTAGTTGGATAACTGAAGTTGCGAACCTCACCAGAAAGGAAAATTTGAAATATCTGTAAACATGCTGTGACAAGAATGTGTGTTAGCATTCGCCTGGGTTCAGCACAAAAAACTTCCCGGGAAAATAAACTTATCCTCGTACAAAAGGATCGAATTCCAATCAGCGCCCTCTATAAGGCCAAACACGCTTGTTCATCGCGCGAACGCATTTGTTTTACAGAGAGCAACAAACACTCTCTTACACTGTACTGTGCCTTAGTATATACCGATATGTAAATGAGAAATTGTAAAATAGTATCTTATTTACGTGTTCTTCCGAAGCCCTAAGTTTCCATTACATAAATGTATGACAGTTATGATATGGCTAAACGCGCAGTTAATTTATCTCTAACATTTAGAAGCACCGAGAGTAGTATTTGGTTGAGTTAAACGTACATTTGCTAGCTACAACCGAATAATTTGCGTTAGGCGAAATAAATATTTCTTTGCTGACGGGAAATACTTGGTCAGAGAAAGAAAAAAGTTAATATTTGTTTTGCTGTGACCTGGTTTTGGAGCCTTAAAAAACGTCCGTGAGTTTTGAACAAGGAATCTCTTGTAACAAGGATCGCTCAGTAGCTCCCTCGGCTGTAATATTGTATACGTTGGAGAGAGTGAAGTGTTCTTATATATATATATATATATATATATATATATATAGAGAGAGAGAGAGAGAGAGAGAGAGATCTAGTAACACATGAGGTTTGCGCAGATGCACGTGGATAGATTTAACGTCTTTATTATTCGCATTCTCTAGAAATTGTTTCACCGGGATTGTTTGTGCCTGAACGAAGCATAGTTAAATACAAGTACAGTTACAATGCTAATTGTTGCAGAAACTGCAAAATAACTGTTGAAGTCTGATGACAAACTACGGCGTGCACAAACATAAATGTTTGGTTGTCGCAACTAAATGTTCTTCCAAACAAACGATGAAATTTGCGTCAGCCGAATTCTTTACTGGCAGCCACGAGTTCTTTGCCAAATAAACTACATTTCTTGTTGGATCAGCTAAATTAAGGATTGTTGCCTTTGGTATTTTGTTCTGGTCACAAAAATATTTCCTTAGCACAAGTAAAAATGTATGACTGATTTTGGCATATCGCAACAAATATTTTGCAGCAATTTCTATCAGTGATGGATACAGTTACATACACGTATTAAAATTTTTCCCCTCACTTGGATCACGATCAGGAAGGGTGGTGGTGGGCGCGATACTCGCATAGTTTGATAATGGCCATTGTACGAAGGAGCAAGATTAGTGTGTCTTCGTACTTTTCGTTGTTTCTTGAAGGGTAGCGTTTTGCTTCTGCTGTGTCTCACATAAACAACTGTGAGTTGTGTTGAAGGCATCAGGTGAGGTGTTGTGTTCGCTTGGGTTTCATGTCATGCCGTAAGATAGGTTACAGGACTGGTCTGGTCTTAGGTAAGGCCATGTTTCAATCAGGAATTAATCAAAATACTTCTCAATAATAATAATAATAATATATAGGATATATATATATATATATATATATATATATATATATATATATATATATATTCAATCTAAACATGCAGCGCAAACAATCAAAACCAGAATTGTCCAAAACAATCCGAAAATGAGTTAAACATATTATTTTCTATATAAGATTGAGAATTGGACACAAGTATATAGTTAAATTTAATGAAAATTTGAAATGTTCCTTGTGAAAATCAGGCAAAAAATTGTGTTTTCATTCAAATCCAGACATATCCATCCCATTGTGTTCGTGAATTCATAACAAGGACATGATATATGCTATCTATGGGAAGGCGTAGAGTTACTTAAAACTTGCCTCTGAGAAGTTTACTACTTTAAACACAAACATGTCTACAAATTTAATTCGGAACTAGATATGACAGTTATTATTTTTTTTTAGTGAAAGATTAATTAAAATTTCCACAAGTTGACAGTAAAATAAACTAAAGTAAACCTATCATACTTAATTTTCTTTAGTATCCCAATGTATCGGTTTTTTTAATTCCTTTAAAATTTATAAATTGGGCATTTCTGATACTGAAAATTTGCTACTTAACTATTCTAATAAAAATTCAAGTGCATTTTGCGACGGAAAGGAATTTTAGTAGAAGTTTTTAATGAGTTACACGCTCTCAAAATATTTCACGCTAAATAGGTTTTGCTGGCGTGAGTTATCTTGAAAGTCGGACCTCAGAATGGCAATTGTTTGA
Organism: Medauroidea extradentata; assembly: GCA_003012365.1. NCBI lineage: Eukaryota > Metazoa > Arthropoda > Insecta > Phasmatodea > Phasmatidae > Medauroidea > Medauroidea extradentata. The sequence continues at coordinate 9,190 of PNEQ01110099.1, forward strand.
AAATTGTTTACAGTTAAAACTCAGTGGTTACCAACTTGCAATGAGGAATCAACGATATCTCCGTTTCAGCTGACATTTGAGGAAGTCATAAAAAAATCGCACAGTAAGACTCGTGTTAGCGGATCCTCGGAAATGAATTGAAAATTTGACGTTTGCCATAGAGCAAACATTAGGTACGAAATAAATTGTGGTCGGGGGATCTAAGTACGCCGTTTAGCTTAAAGCAGCGACGATGAATGAGTAGTAAAAAAACTTATGTTTGTCAATATGCATCGAGGCATACGCACACATCACAATTTTGAATAAAACTTAATCATGTGTAACTTCTATTAACCTATTCGATAACAAATCTGGAGATTGATCATCAGAGCCTGTCAAATTTATCTAAGCAGTTCTCATTTAAAACGTTTATATAGAAAAATTTTTATTTTCAGTTAAATTTAATAAAAAATATTATTATATAACATAGCAATGCCTTTATTGTTATATTTAAATTTTTTTCCTTTCAACAGCACGTCTTCTCTGAAGCAGCCATACTGTTCATCGAGTTTAAAAACTACGTAGGAAACGTAGCCAATTATTTTTCTTGGGAAACATTATGAGAAAACTACATAGGCTACGTATGAATTTTGCGTTCTAATGCTATAAATTTATTTCACGAGGGAAAAAAATTAATGTAATCTGCAAAGACTAAGTATAAATTTTCGAGAGGATGACGTAATTCACAGAGACCTACAATTGAAGCCAAATAGTTGGTAGGCACATTCGCTCGTATTTCGTAAAACAAAAAATTTAAAAATAAGTACAGAAAATCAGCTTGGCCGATGTCGGCCTTTCTTGCAATTTCAGACGAGAAATCTTGAATTGTGTTTTCATATGTTCTCGTAGCTTAGCGCCTAAATATTTTTCCACTTTGTTCATTTGAGGACCAGCAAATATAACGACAAACGTGTCTCCTGCGAAGTCTGTCATCTGAAGTGCTACCAACAATCTTCTTAAACGTATCATGTTCAACTGCGAAATTGTTATAATGTTCTCGTCATTCGTGCCCGTAAATTCATACCAGCGACGCTGGCTTTCATCTTCATTCCTTGTCAAAGTAAAAATTGTGTTTAAATTCTGAACCATGCCTAGTAATTTATTTTTCAGATTTTGTTTTCTTTCGTTAAGCAAGAATATAATTGATTGGTTACTTACGTAGTCTCTCTCTGTATTGCAGTACGTACAACAACTCATGTCTTCCAATACTGGTTTCGTGTACTCAAGTCTGGGTTTGCCTCTGTAATTCTTACCACTTACTGTCTCCTCGAATATTTTCTTCAGTAGTCAATAATATCGGAGTATACGGCCTACCAGTCAGCCCCGTTACCTTTTGATGTGTTTCGGGAAGCTTCTTCAGTCTGCTACTCTGCTGAAGACTTCCTCATTCGTTGCCGTTTCTCTCGAGCTTTTTTCATAATTATCCTATAGTATCAGGCGTTAGATGCTAATATTATTTCCCCTCTGTCTTCTCTATTATCCAAGCTTCGCCGCCGTACAATGCAATGGTGTACACCTAGGTCTTCAACAATTGTTTCCTCATGTCAAGGTTTAGCTTAGTGTTCTTAGGAGTGAATGTGTTCCTATTTTATTAAAAGCGTTACTGACTTGAGCAACACTGCTTAGTATCTTCCTGCAGATAAAGCTGTTACTCTGTGATGAATTTATGAAACTGTTATAACAAAATGACGTAAGCGCTGTTACATGAGATATCAAGAAAACGTCGTGAACACGTTGAACAGGCAGTACGCGTTAGCAGGTAGGAGGTTGATATATATTATCAGCTAACTTATGTGAAAGAGGACGTGTTTTAGAGGCAAGGCCTCCCTATCTGTACCTCAGGTGAATGCAGATGACAAGCAGACTGCCTTTATACCTCCTTCTAATAGTAGGCTGTCTAGTAAAAAGATGTGAAACTCTTGCTATTATTTTCCTTCTTAATTAACTTGTTTAAATCATAGCAATACAGGCATAATTGCGTGCCAATATTTTGGGGAAATAATTCTCATATATATGAAAAAAAAAATGTTACTTGAATGTAGGTCCGAAAGTGCAATACTTCCTACTACACTTTACAGTATATGATGTGTAGTGCAAAGTGTAGAGTGCCATTGCAGTTACTGTTGGTAACTACATGCCAGAAGAGTCGTATTTAATTGGACGGTAGGCATTGTCTGATGTAATATTCCACTGTATCATGATACAGCTCACGTGTTATACGCTGTCAAGTCATGAGCTCTGTACTAGAGGAACGGGACGTTGTCGGACTGTTGTAAAACAAATATAACATTTTACAACAGGACCAATGTTCATTATAATACTTCGTGTTTCCTATAAATGTAGGTCGTTTGGGATACAGTGAGCACTAAAAATTTAACATTTGAAAACTATCACTAGCCGTTACTGCATATCATTCATCATTAACAATAGTTCCCTTACTGATTGTATGGTTGCCAGAGATTCGCCGAATATAGTTCTCTGTATTTACCTACTTAAAAACGGCATTACTGAAATAAAATCAACTGAAATTATATACTTGTATTTTATATAATTAACAAGCGTTTATTTATCAAACTATTAAGGTGCCTACAGACTGCACAAGTTATCCTACACACGCAAACATCAAGTGATGTGTCCAGAGAGGTTGGAAATTTCCCTTCCTTAGCCGTTACGCGTGGAAAGATACGAATTATCTGAAAATAGAAATTTAGCAGGGGTTTTGTGAGTGCTCACTTTATCCCGAATTGCCTATATTAGGATAGTTAATTAAAAATATTGGCATGAAGTTATGCAACAGTTGTATAGTTATCTCACTGTCTAACAGAGGGAGACGGAACAGATGTAAAACATCCGCTTCGAAATCGGAAAGAACCGGGTTCGAGTTCTTATCCGGTTGTTCTGATTAAGGTTTTCCAGTTTATTACGGAATAACTCCGGACATGCGCTGAGATGGTTTCTTAATACCGGCACTGGCCGATTCCCTTGTTCTTTAACACGTACCTGTAACGAGGCGGCCGTGAAGATGTACGAGGATAGTTAACGCGCTATAAATAATTATAAATTGATTCTTCATTCTCAACGAAATGACAATGAAAATGTTAAGTATTGTGAATGCGATAATGGCTGTCGTGCAAGATATTAATATGACATTGCATTGTACCTGTAATATGTTCGTTTCTGAGTTGTTCGCAAAGCGTTAAAACTAGAGTTCAAAATAACGAGGAGTTTTATCGCAGTGTCGCATCTGTAGCGCTGTTGTGGATTTAGCACAATAATACACATTGTTATATTATTGTTCTTAAAAAGACAGCAGCATCAAGATGTGTTTATTTTAAAATGCACAGCACATTGCGTCTTGGCGTTCCAGGCGATTACATCTACTTCACGCCTAGCCGTGGTGACCATGCGGTGGCATATATGCCAGGCGCTTCTTCAATACGCTCACATATTATCTATCACCGTAGGCTTCATTTTCAACAGCACCTGAATACGTGCAAGTTCTTCAGTATTCGCAGGTGTAGTTGGCAGAAGCTTGAAAAATTAACGTTACAATTTGGTAACAGGCTAGAATTCACTGACCTATTCTCACCCGAACACTCTTCGCCACGTTATTGGCTTCGGGATTTGGTATATTTGTGTACCAGCATTTACGGCCAGTGGGCATTTTACTGTTGAGCTTATATAGTTGATTGGAAATATCATTCAGGCATGTCACACAAACTGATGTGAGATGGGCATACAGTAACTTGCGAGTCCTTGTAACAAGGCTGCAAGTGGTATCAGTCAGCACGTTTGTGACGATTGCTTGCATATACTCACCTCCAACACTAAGTTTTCACCTTGCCTACCTAGAGGATCAGAGATCCCAGCTCCCATCTACTTTCCTTATTGAGGGTGATCTATATTCTCACAACGAGGTGTGGGGATCTTGTTATCGGGATGGCACCGACGAGATAATTTCTCTTTTCTCTTTAATGGCGTTCAAGTGGAGAAAATTCGTAATTTTTTGTCTTTTCAAATTATATTGGTTTTGCAGACGTTATTTGGGAAAAAAATTTTCCTATTTAAAAAAATATAGTTCAGCCAGTTTTCCAATAGTGTAATTTCAAAGTCAAAATTTGCATGTTATTCGTTCTTATAAGCCACAAAAACCAATAAACATAACTAACGATAAAAATCAAATTGAAACTGAATGTTACGGGCTACTGTTTTACATATATAAACACTCATTATAGGCCTTTCGGAATAAAGTGAACACTAACTACTTAACCTTTGAGAAATATCACTAGCTGTTACTACACACAATTCAACATTACCGATAGTCACTTTACTGTTTGTACGGTTGGCAACGAAATAACACAACATAGTTCCGTGTTTATTTGTATTTAAATGCAACAATACTGAAACCAAATCAACCGACAGCGATATAGTTCTACTTTATATAATTAATAAACTTCTTTTTACCAAACTATATAGGTACCTGTCGACTGAACAATTTATCTTACACGCGCAAACATAAAGTGACGTGTCCCAGGAGGTTATACTTTTCCCGTCGTTAGCTGTTACACGCGGAAATACACGAATTGGCTGGAAATAGATCTTTAGCAGGGCTTTTTCGAGTGCTCACTTTATTGCGAACTGCCTATACCAGTTATTTTTGTGTTTGTATAAAATTAGTCAATATTATTTAAAAAATGACGAAATTTCAGCAATTTTTTTTCCACATACGAACGTATTCTGTAATGAGTTTTTGTGTGTGCCAATCAGTAACCCGTGGAATTTAGTTTCCATGCTAGTGTTTTCATTTCATTATGTTGATTGGTTGTTGCGACTTAATGAGAGCGAGTAATATGCAAATGTTTACATTGAAATGCCGTTGCGGGAAAACTGGCTGAGGTAATTTTTGTAAGAGGAAACTGTACTCCAAGTACCGCCTACAAAAATTACACTATTTCATACAGATATAAAATTCAGATTTTTCACCACCTAAACGGCCTTAATATATTGTCATTTGTACAGAGCAGAGTGTGAGATAAACGTGCTTGCATGAAATAAACAAAATTACAAAGTTTGAAATTTTGCGTTAAAAGTTGATAGCTTTATTTAAAGCAATAAGAAATATATTTTTGAAAGTTTTGTACCACAACCGCCTTTCAAAGCTGCCATCTAGGACAATTGTCCAGTTTTTACAGTTATAACACGGCGCCTGCTGAAATCCAGCATGTACTATATGTATCACTGCCAAATTGATAATACAGTGAAAGCAATGCCAAATTCCTGCCTGTCATTTCTCGGCGAGCATATAATTGTTGTTGTGACTACTGTAGTTACGTCGTGACAACATATTCTTGCAGTGTAGACAAGAAATAATACTGGGCAGGTCGAATATCAACGAAATGTTTTGTGGCTGTTACGATATTTTATTTCTACTAGACTTAAAAATCTCGGCGTAGTGAATGAAATAACAAACGTAAAATCATTGTTCAGATATTATTTTTCAGTGCTCACTTGAAACTACATTATCACAACGGGAAACACGCGTCCAGTAAATACTGCTATCTTTATGTAAATATTTAATGAATGTTTCCAAAAACTCTACATTATTGGTCTACGAATTTGTTTAAAAAAATTTTTAATACTTCCGGTGGCCGTCTGCTGAGGCAGCCGAATGGCGTGTATAGCTTCGACCGATACAAGTTAATTCGAAAACTTTTCATGTGAGTATAAATAATGTCTGCCTCGAAATATCAGCCAAAGAACGTCAACACGTGTGCGTACAGCCATTTCAGGTCGTCAGTTTAACTCTAAATTTTACTTTAACACTACAGATAATGTCGAAAATATTTTTTGCGGGTGTTTTAGGCACGAATGTTTGGGGCAGAATCATTTAAAAATATTACTGTGAACAAAACACTTTTACATGTAATATTAAGTTTTCAAATCATTGGGTCGCCCAAGAATTTCTCATGGAGGCGAGTTGTCGTCGAGAAGGTTCATGGACTTGCGACTAGTCTGAGTGTAGCGTGACGTGTCTGCTGTGTCGGTCCCTAACCGCTTTCGAACGTTTACGCTTCTAACGCCCAAAATAATTTCACCCAAGCGGCCGTCTTAACGGGCCACCAACGTGGCTTTAGAACTGCGTTGAATTGGGTTGTAAGTACACGTGCATTGTGTAGTGTGGCCTGCGAAACTTTAAAATTGAAAACTTCTTAAAGGGTTGTATTTATTGACTGTTTTAAGGCCATGCCCTTTAGTTTCTACTGTTCTTACTATATATATATATATATATATATATATATATATATATATATATATATATATGTGTGTGTGTGTGCTTAAACGAGAGCAGATGTAAAAATCTTTGGGCAGTTTTCATTACAGTGTTTTTTTTCCATGATAGCTAATTTTTTTTTCAAAACAGGAAATTCTACGGTTTCGACTAAAAAGTCAATTACCCAGAACTCCGTCAAGTACATAATTAGCTAATATCATATTATTTACTGTCTTAAAAATCTGCCAACATAGAGAATACGATTTTAAACAAATCTGCCAGACAGATTTTTGATATCTGCTTTCGTTTAGGCGTAAAAAATCAATGTATCTAAAAAGTAGAATCAAGAGAGATAGGACTTGATTTTAAAATTGCCTATACAAGAATTTCAGAGTTGTCTTTAGGCGCACGTCCCATTTTAGTCTTCATTTTCAGGACGTGCAATGATATGGCTACTTCTTAAGGGCGCAGCCTACCTAGGGCAGTTTAACGTGTCAAGAGTCTCAAGCGACCTTTAAGTGCTCAGCAAATACCGCGCCGCCACTTCTAACCAAGCACTGAACTATCGTGCAAGATTCTCGCTGATCCGTCTTTATTACGGATTATGTAGAGATTACCAGACAGTTTTAGTTGTGGAAAGTCTGTAGCACAGTTCGTTGCATGTTTCTATCCCGTTTCCCTATACATCTGGTTAGTACGTTTTAAGAGCGCGGTTTACAGTAATAGTCATCACCATGTTTTTTATGTTTTTATTTGTACAATTTTTTTTATTTTAGACACAAAATGTGGCAAAATTTTGCTCTTATTTTTTTTTTATCTCAAATGGTTTTCGCGTAACGGCTCGCTAAATTCGAAATTTGCGTGTGACGGTTTTAAGGACGACACAAAAACCAACTCACTTACCAAACTGCAAAAAATTCACAGTGGATAAAGATGTAACAGGCTACAATTTCTCGTACATAAAAACAAGGAATATAGTTTTTTGTATTAAAATAAAAATGGTGAAATTTATAATACGATAATTAAACAATTTAATAATTTCTTAAAAATACAAAAATATTTTATTTTATGGTTTAACATAGATGCAATAGTAACATACACCATCGCAGTTTACGGTGAATTTTTTCAGTTTGGTAAGTGAGTTCGGTTTGTGTCGTCCTTAAAACGGTAACATGCAAATTCTGACTTTAACGAGCCATTACGTAAAAACTACGAGGGATAAAAAAATTTATAAGAGCAAAATGTAGTCACATTTTGTGTCTAAAATAAGGAGCAAATACCTGGTACAAATATAAAAATAAAAACATGGTGATGAAAATTGCTGTAGATCGCGCCCTTTAATTAAGTACGGCAGTCTGAAAGGTCCTTTTGTAACTACGTCGGATGGCTAAGAAATTATGTTTTTAATGGGCACGTTGACATAACTTTAATATTCCGTACTTGTCGGAAGTGTTTTCTTGTCGTACATTGGGACAATAATAACACATGGTAAAGTTTCGTTTAAAAAATTGGTTGTCTGTAAAGTCGGTTTACTGACGATAGTTGAACGTGACAACGTCTTGAGAAAATACTGATGGAATGGTATGATTTTTCAAAAGAAAATTTTAATTTCATTTGTTTAATAGATTTGGATGTATATAGAGAAGGAAGTAATTGGAAATCACAATGAAATTGATCAAGTTATATTTATTTGTACGCATAAATACAA
>PNEQ01110099.1:17307-75036 GCA_003012365.1 Medauroidea extradentata
ACTCAAGTAGGAGAGAGACGGATGTCGAACGCTGCCGAACGCAAAGGCCGATTGTACTTCTTTGTCGCTCGTTCCGCGCTCTCGCTTGCACTTCAAGCCTTACATGGAACGCCTCAGAGCGAGGTAACGCCGCATGAGTCATGTTTTTTCGTGCGTGCAGCCGGCTCTATCGAATTATAAGACGATGTCACGTCAAAAATGCTTTGATTTCTCCGCACATTACAACGCATTTGAACGCGTGGCAGGCGGTATCCTTAAGTCACGCCCAGTAGCGTCGTTCAGGTAAAGACAGTTGTGAGCCTTGCACATAGAGGCGACAAGGCAGGTGTTGAACGAGCGTGAGTCGACCTTAGCGATGTTCCTTGTAACTGCCAGGCGGGACACTTAAAATTACGTCCAGAAAAATTCCTTCGGTGACTGATTCTCAGTAACAATTAATTCTTTACACTGGCATTCCAGGAGGTTCATATGATAACACATACTGCATTCCCATTGGACTTTCCAGATTTTAACAACTATGATAAGATAATTTATCACTTTTTATTTTTTAAGGTAAAAGTGGCAATCGGAAGACTGGAACGCAAACAAAATACAATGGTTATTAAGAATATTAAATAATTTTATAGCAAAATTGAAATCAATTCCTTATACTTATTTGCTTCGTGAAGTAATGTAATTTAATTTTTAAATTCACATTTTTTTAAAATCACTTATTTGCGTTCGTGATTGAAGTTACCTTGCATATATCGTATATTTATAACTTGATTATATAAATAACTATAATAACTATAAATCCACATTTTATTTACATAATTACTACTATAATTTAATGCAATCTGAAAATTCACTCTTAATCAGATTCGGAGGACATTTACTTCTTTCAGTAGTCGGTTTTATATTTAGAATCGAGACAGGAATACCTAAGACATAATGACATTAATAGGCCTATAGTAATGTTTGGGATATCCAATGTGACATTGTCACAAAAAATGGTAAACATTTATTTTCAGAATATCTCAATTTCTTATTATTAAGCATTCTTAAAGAACTTTTGAAAACACAAAACTCTTCACACAAATCATTAATATTGAATTGGGGACAAAGTTCAGGCATCTTGAAAGGTTAAAGACGTATTCAAAGTCAGAGCATTTAACAAGCATTGAATCTAAGAATTAAAATATGTTTTCATCCGTTAAACGTATTTATTCCCAAGATATGACAGGCAAGATGTGTAAAGTTCTTAAATATTAAAAAAAATATATATTTATATTGTTCTTTTGGCGCAGGTTTACTCATAGGTGATTTACTCTCCGGAGGGATAGGGGAAAAACTTGTCTTTGAACCTGGTTTAAGATTATTTTTTAATCTACTCATTAATTCAAACGTTTCATAAATTTCCAAATACTTCTTTCCAAAACTAAAAACAGGTGCCTTAAGAAGAATGACAAGATTGATAAAAAAAACACAAGACAAATTCGCAATGCTTCCCTTTCCATTCCTCTTTCGTGATGGAAAAAAATTGCTTAATAAACATACACTGTCAGCATAATGTGAAAACAGCTCAACGATGATCCAAAATTCAGTAATTCTCTATCTAATGTCTTACCTAGAGACAATTATTTTGTTGACTTGTGAATAATTAGTTTTGCATACCCGTTATCAACAAATTAAGAGAAATAAATCCGTTTTTGTCTCTACTATGCTGAACATGAAAAATGACACTCTTAAAAATAACAGTCTCAACATCAACATTTAGAACATAACTTTTAATTCTGACAACAATCATATGAAGCATGTGCAATACAATTCGCTTTGAGAACGGAACCATTGTTAGTTTGAAAATGCTCAGATACACTTTTTCTATGTTCCAAATGGACATTCGTATTGACTGCAGAGTATGATGACAATTTACGGAATGAAAATCAAGATAAATCTACAGCACTTTTCAGAATTCACGGATAACTTTTGATGACTCGCTGATTTGTTCTATGATATCAAAACCTGAGCAAATTCAGTTACAGGAAAATTGAAGAAAATTATAAATGCGAATAGTGAAATGTTTCGCATACTAACTCTAGGTCAGTTGCAAATTACAAGAAGATTTTCATGCACATAGTTTTACTGACTTTCCATTACATATCACTAAGTGTGTAAAAATATCAGATACACAGAGGGGAGAATTTTATGTTCTTATTTGAAGCATCGGTGGCAAGCGCAAGGAACATTGCAGTGTATCGCTTCTAGATTTTAATAATGTTGTGAAAATCGCGTACACTTTTTGGGCCTTAAATATTATTTTCCATAGCCTCTGCTTTATTCCTCCCGCAGAACAATTTGTTTATTCTGCTACTATTATCTGCAAATATATGCCGAACGAGCTTCACGTTGCATACGAAACTATTACAACTGAAAGTCGGGTTGATCATTGTGTTCACACATTGCAGTTTCTCCAGGTGTACCTGCTTCCTTCACAAAACGTGTTATTTTTTACACAGAAGAAGACAGAACTGCACTTTTATGAAGGATTGTAGAAGCATGTTGTCTGTCATCAGATTTAGTGCAGAGTGTAACGGAAAATTCTTGGTTACAAATAGTACACCGTGCTTCGAATTTGTTATGCAGTTTTTGATGGTGGTAAACCATTAATATTCATCGTATTTTTCTCACATTTTTATGATGGAAAGTTGCTTTCTTTTCTTCGGTGGAAATAGAGGCACTCGTTCTATTTGAAGATATCCGCAACAAGACTACCACAACACGCCAACAAACAGCGCGAAGGAACTGACATGACAGATAAACTTGTAGAACTAACGATGTAGTTCTTAGACCGTGTCTCAATTCGCCCAGAGAGTGCTCTCTCGTGCTCTCGCTCTCGCAAATACGTTACAACTACACCAACGAGAGCACTCTCTGCCTGTCTCAATTGTTTGTGAGAGTATAAAAGCGCGAGAGAATGAAGATGTTTACTCGCTCGCGCTCTCTCGTACTGTCTGGTGTACGCCATCTTTATTTTAGGTTATTGAACGAACGTGAGGCACATACTGTAAATATTCCAGCATTTAAACATAAATAATTATTTCCAACGAACACTTACTTATGACAAGAAATAACGTAAACATTTTCTATTCTAATAAGCGTTTAAATATACAGAATAATTTTTTTGTCATCGGCTATGAACAGCTATTCACTGATTGAAATACGACCGCGGTAACTTAAAAGTTATTATTTCAAATGTTCACTGAGTTTATAACTTGTAATCAAAAAATTTACGCACTAATTATATTTGCATCGTTTATTTACAAACACGAGAGTGCATCGTCCCAATTGGAAAGAGCGGGATATCCAGAGAGCACCTAAGAGCTCTCTGTCGTGGTAATGCGAAAGAGTACTCTCTCCAGAGAGTACTCTGTAAATTGAGACACAGCCTTAAATGCATTTTGCTACTGTATGCTACCGTAAACTGTTGGTATCTAGCGGCGAGATGGTTATGTAATCGTTAGTGTATGCTGCCGCTATGTACCGTGTCTGTCCTCACATAGAACGTCGTGCGGCCGCGCAGCAAGCAAAAACAAACTAAATAGTTTACACAAATACTTGATTTTCTAACGTCCCGTACGATGGAAGTATGCAGCACAGATTTATTGTCTTGAATGCGCGAAAATCTGTATGATACGGGACGTGGGGCAGTATAACTAAGAATTAAGACATAAATAAAGTGATACGCTATCTGTAATGATCATAGGCGTTTTGTGTTTTTGAAGACAGCGTTCAAGTTACTTACCAGCGCTGAAGACCTTGATGTTTAGCGCTGACCAAAATCTCTCACTTCAAGTTACTAACAATCTCTCAACCGCTAAATTGTAAGTACTATGGCAGACTTATTTACCCTAGTGAGCTTGAATGTCACAACGAAAACCACTGACAATTATAAATGGTACTGCTGTGCGATGCATAATTCTTATTTTCATTTCTTCTCTGGAATAAATAAATTCATGTTGACAATGTACCGGCATTTCACTCCCGTAAAGTGTTATTGAATATTCAAGGTGACTTAAGTAATAGCGAATTAATTACTGTCACAAATGGTTAACAACACTGAACATTACAGAAGGTGAAATAACTATTAGTTTTTTTATAGTAGAAAAAAATAGTTGAATTTGTCGGTTTCACTCGAAACTCTTTACAGTATTTGCACATTACATATCTGAAGATAATTTTTGACTCTTCACACCAGATGTGATATAGATATATTGCTAGGAAATTTCGGCACAATTTCATATATAACGTATTAAGAAAACATATCCCTTCTTTACGCCTGCGTTCCAGCATACGCTCATACAGTCTATATTAGCTAAGCAGTGAAATGCATCTCATTGGTACACTTTTCGCTTAAGACTGCTCTGCACCTAAAAATTAGTAATTTCATAATTGCACCAATCACAGTCAATCTAGGACACATTACATTAATAGTAATTTACAACAGATAAAATATTTTTCTGTTCTACAGTTGCTTCACGCGAATGATTAAATGGTTCTTTAAAAAAGGCCACGGCCGATTCCTCTCTCTGCTCCTGACATTGTACCAAGTAGTGTTACTGTCTCTAATGACCTCACTGTCAACGTGACGTAAAGCCCACTTACATTACCTATTCCTAGAGATGATGGTATATCGCGAAAATGTTTTGTGCCAACATAGCCTTGAAAACACTGACACAACGTAGCTGTCTATAGACCAATAACATGCATAATATATTATAATAGCGTATTCTTATTGGCTAGGTCAAATAGGGCAGTAGCTCCACGTACAAGGAAAAACCAGTAATCTTTTGATAAGCTGAACCCACGTTGAAGCCTAGCAAATAGTCAAGTTTTCCCGCGATAAACCATTATCTCTACCTATTCCATACTTTTCGTACAAACGCGTGTCAGGATAGCGATTTGACAACTTTAGCTACTTACGCAAAGTATAAGCTATTAAAACGATACTAATGAAATAATTTAGATTGAAGGTAAATATATTAAGCAACAAAATGTCACCTCTGTAATTACATGTAAAACATATTATTATAATACAGGTAATCAAAGATAATGCCAAAATTTAGGTATAGTTAGAGATGAAGGTTTATCGTGGGAAAACTTGACTGTTTGCTGGATTTCAACACACGTTTCGCTTATTAGATTTTTAATGGCTTCCTATTATACGTTGATTCGATGCCCTATTGCACTGAGCCGATAGGAATCCCGCTGTTATAATATTTGATGTCTGTTATTGGTCTGCAGACAGCTATGTTGTGTCAGACGTACACCACGCAGTCAATGCATGTTACAAGAAACCATAGCGTTTTCAAGGGTATGTTGGCACAAAATATTTTCGCGATATACCATCATTATAGATGATGGTTTATCGCGGGAAAACTTGACTATTTGCTAGGCTTCAACGTACGTTTAACTTATGAAAATATGATTGGCTTTCGCTTGAACGTGGAGCTGTTACCCTATTTGATTAAGCCAATATGAATACCGCTGTTGAAATATTTCATGTATGTTATTGGTCTCCAGACACCTACGTTGTGTCAGTATTTTCAAGGCTATGTTGCCGCAAAAAATTTTTTGCGATATATCATCATCTCTAACCATCATCTCTAGGAATAGTCAGGGAAGAATTTATTTAATTACAAACAACTTTTACGTGAAATAACAGAGGTGTCATTATGTAGCTCAATATATTTATTTACACTCTAAAGTATTTTAGTTGTATCTATTGCATAGTTTTTACTTTCGGTAAGTAACAAAACTAGTCAAAATTCTACTTTGATATTATTTGCTTGTACGAACATTATGCAACCATAAATATTTCATTTCTGGGAAATTACTATTAATGTAATGTTTAAGAGTTGAATAATGTTTAGTACACTTATAAAATTACGAATTTTCAGGTACAGAGTGTTATTAATAAACAGAAGGGAGTTGTTAAGTTATTTTGAGCGCATAGTCTATAAATGCATTTGTGATATCATCGTTTTTGTAACTAAGTAGAACTCCTGTAGTCATACGTGAAGTCAATAGGTGCACCACAGTCTTACCAAATGCTGGAAAAAATAAAATTACAAGAAGACTGAAAAAAAAAAACATTCATACATCTGTCGTTCTACTGCAGTAGTGAGAGAATAATGAGAACAGAATAATTACCCAAATTAACATGTAACATTACGGAAGACTGGTTTACACTAGTGCATACCATTAAAGTAATATTTTGTGAACTTTTTTTAAACAAAACGACACTTATTACCTCTATTTGTACGCTAATCACATTACTCAAATAAAATTAATTACATTTAAGAAAAGTAACATTAAAACAAGCAGTTCCCAGCATAACTGATAAGCCCACTTTGGTCAAAGTGTGTGAAATTAGCCCTGAAGGTTAAAATCGTTTCCGTACATCTAGGAATATTGCATAAGAATGTTAATTTATACATTTGATAAACGAAATATACAATAAGTAAGTCAACTAACTGAGCAATATACCCGTATCTGTTTCACTAATATCAAGATAAAACTTCGGAGATGCCTTTCTATCATAAAGATAAAATATTGCCGCAGATTAAAAAATATTACCAAAGGATAACGAAATACACAAAAGTCCAGTCAACTAACTAAATAGAATATGCGTGCCGAAATGAATAAACTCCGGAAAAATATTTCCTCAAATGTGTAGCATTACACGAAACATACGAAGTGGTCGCCATTTAAAAATATGAACATGTGGTAAACGTAATACGGAAAAATGAAGTCAGCTTTTTAGGCTATGTATACATATGATGGTATATCGCGAAATTTTTTTTGTGCGAACATAGCATTGAAAACACTGACACAACGCAGCTGTCTGCAGTCCAATACTACGAATAAAATATTACAATAGCGGGATTCTTATTGACTTGGTCAAATAGGGCAACATATCTACATACAAGCGTAAGCCGGTCATATTTCCATAAGCTGAACGTACGTTGAAACTCAACAGTCAAGTTTTCGCGTTATAAATCATCATCTCTAGCTATGTAGTAAATGTGTTCCGAGTTTCATGAAATACATAAAATAACTTTTCTTGACACATATGGCACATTATCCCAAAATGTAAAATGGCTAACATTATGTAATACACTAATACCATGCTAAAATATGAAGATGGCCGCGGTTTTTAAAATATAAATCCAGGATGAACGAAACACACTAAGTCAAGTCAACTTTGTATGTAGTATCTGAGTACCAAGTTTGATGAAATTCTAAAATATGTTTCCGTAGATATATTGCTTTATCTAAAAATGTCAAAATGGCCGCCATTTTTAAAATATGAAAAGAGCGTAAACAAAATTTATAAAAGTGAAGTCAGGTTACTAAGTACGACGTGTGTATAAAGTTTGACGATATTCGGTACCCTGGTTCAAAAGTTTTTAGAGGGACACACACATACACACAAGAAGAAAGGTGATCTCATAAACCTACTATTCCTTCGGAAAGTTGGCTAAAAACTTGAGGCACATGTATGAGATTCTGAAGCCTCGTAACGCACGATATGAAGAGTTGCATAGTACCGTGATTTTTAAGGGGGAGTCCTTCGAAAATTTTAGTTAATTTAACAATTTTTATATTTTTACAAGGTATAAATTGTTTTGTAGAAGTATATTTTGACTATTTGTTCTGTAATGAAATAAAATAATACACATTGAAGGACTGTGTCAATGTAAAAAAGACAGAAATTTAGCACTAAAATTTCAGTAAATTTTATTTACGTACAAAGTTTATTCAATAAGATTTTTATACATGTCTGGCTTAGCCCGTGAGACGCTTCTTCAAAGTAAATTATTTCATTCTCTTAGCCATTTGGTTTGCATTTCTTGTATAAAACCGTTTTATGCAAATTTGGACTTTAGCATGCCATTATACAAAAACTATGAAAGATAAAAAAGTTTTCATTACAGTAAAATATAGTCACAATATGCGTCTATAGATCAAACCATGTATTGAAAAAATACAAAAGTGTTGAAAAAATTAAAGTTTTGAATGAATTTCCCCAGATAAGCAAATTCATTTGACTTGACTGTGGCAGCCATATGCGGCGACAGAACACATAAAATAGTTTCCTTGGGGAACCAGCGCGCAGAGCTTCAGTCCGGCATCTGTCATTTTACAGCTGCTTATATGATTTTTGATTTCCATCTGCTTCCATGTAATGTTTTATATTTTTTGGTTCCGAACGGTGTTTTCTTTTTTATGTTTCTGCCTCTAGTGTTTATTTACCACGTTGAAACATTCCGAACGACATTTTAACTATCATTTCTAGGTCGGTAACTTTCCTTTCAGAAAGTCTAAGTTAGTTAAAATACATACTGAGTGGTGTTTTTTAGTTCGCTAAATTGTGCAGAAACTTCAGAATATCCCGTAGAGATGCGTCAGCAACGTTGAGACTTCGCTCACTGCAGTTTAGTTCGTTGCTTGTAAAAGCAGGAGAATCGAAAAACTTTATCAACGACATCCTCTTACACTTAAGTTGTACTACTCTTGTGCAAAGAATAACAAATTGAGTTAGTTCCTAGGGTGTTCTCCTAAGAACAAAGTTTTTATGAGCAAAAAACGAGAGAAATTTCCTAAGCTCTCTGTGTCTGTCTCACTTTACCAACTTTTTCTCGCTCGGTTACAAATGTTTTTTTTATAGCAAAAAATCGATTTTCACCTAATTTAACCCCGTTGTCATTAATCAGTTAAATATTTTGTGATTCATTTCAGTAATATGTCGTAGTTTTGGCTGCCACTCTATCCTAAATTCGTAAAATAGACTATTAAAAATATACAAGTAAAACTAAAAATAATATTTTACATTTTAGAAATATTATTCTAATTAAAAATGTCACGTGTTTTGAAACAATATTAAACTGCAAACTTAAATTACAAATTTTCACAATGCACTTGTACCACAGTACCCACAGGTATATGCATTGATTTCGTTTATGTGAATGCCGATATTAGTATTAGCCGTCCAGTGTTTTTACACAAATTGATGAAATGTACCTTTTATGTCAAGATTGAACTTTCTACCAAAATATTAACTTTTGTTCCTGTTTTTCCGGTACGTTCCATTTTGTTCCAGTTGGCATTTCTCATAGTAGTATATTCGTTGCTAAGAAAAAATTGCATAATATTTAACCCAACTAAAATACCAAAACTTTGCATAATGAAACGGTTTTTTTTAATTGGAACTTCTCTGAAATGCAAATTGTTACATTTCCACTTATGGTAACTCTAAAATATCTTCAAGGTGAAACACTCTAATCCCTCACTGAAAAAAATCCCTTTTAAGTTATCCGCAAAAATAAATAAATAGTGTGACGTAGTGGAACACCAATTACTTGTTTAATCGTATACATACGATTGGGCTCTGCAAGAAGGCTGCTGATAAAAGTAGATAAACAATGACCTCATTATCATTACCCGGTAAGTTGCGCAATGAGATGACGCAGAGAGAGAGAGAGGGAGAGAGAACTATAACGGTCTTTGGTGGTTAAACACTTATGTAATAAGGATCCGGTGTGCAGCGTTGCCAATTTGATAGTATTTCGACAGTCAGAAACCTGCAGATTTTGCGTTATTGTCTAGCAACTGACTTGACTCCAAGCTACTATGTGTGTACCTGACTGTTGCTGTTGGCCTGCAGTTTGTGTAACATAGTGTGCAAGGCTGTATCACCGGAAGAATTCGCGTGTTCACAGACATGTAGGCTAGCCTCCAAGAACATCTGTGTCTACAATCAGACATTATCTGCTCACTGGCTGCTCGATGACGCAGTGATATGGGCCTGCTTGTAGTCGCTTCTGTATTATTGCGACTTACAGGATATGTCAAATAAGTCAAGGACCAATTTCTAAAGTGCCACGAACTTACAGTTTTTGGGATTCTAGCTTTGAGTCAGAAGAAAACGCGAATTTTTCAAATCCCTACCTATGAGTCGTCACTTACGCTGGTGTCTTTGCGTGTAACCACATTGTTTCCGGCTTTGTTTAGATAACATCTGGCCAAAGAAAAAGCGTCGTCGGCTTCATCCCGTAACATCCCGATTAGTGGCGAAAAGCCGTTTTGTTGGGCTTCGTAAGTTAAATCGTGTAGAAGATTAATTTCTACTTCGGCCATCGATGAGGTAGCTTTACTATAGTACGCAGCGACAAGTACGCCGAGAATATAAATGACTTTTACAAATGTGCTCAACTTTGGTCTGCTCAGTCACAGAATATTCAGGAATACTCAATCACACTCGCCAGCAAAATGGCTTTCCCGGCCAGCAACATGGCGGAGACGCCTACCGCCAATCAGCGTGAGGTGGCTGCCCTGCTAGGCGGCAACCAGGCCAATAGGAAACATGTCGTAACATGCAGGAACCAAACAAACACGGGGCTGGTATCAACTACCACGGGCAGCTAATAAGCGGCGAAGTTCGCCCATATCAAACGAGCCGCCTCGTCATTTCATGTCTGTGTTACTATTTAGTCTGTGGTTCATTGCTGCGTGCACTCTAAAAATAGTTTGTAAATTTGCCACACGTGCGTATAGAAGCGCTAAGAAAGTAAGTGTGATTGAATTGTTTGCCAGACATCCACGATATCACTCCTAAACGGTTTTATAAATCAGTCAAATGTATACTACAATTACCATACTTGTATTATAACCAGTGTAAAAGTTTGCATATTTACAAGGCGGAAGTATGGTAGCTGTCCCATACTGCGTTTACGTTAACTACTTCCTTAACATTTTAGGAAGTTTTATATAGTGTGTTAAAATTCTTTGGGCCTCAAGTGAAATTTAATTTTTCGATGTAACGACGACAAGTTTTACGATCACAACTGCCGATCTACTTGTACCACTGCAGTCGAGTTCTTGCTTAGACTTTGAAACAAAAGAATAACGTATAACTTAACTGTACACGTGAAAGAGAAAAAATTGCTTAAGCGACTAATATCTATTATTTGTGGACGCTAACTTGCTTCTCAGTACAGATCGAACCATTAGGAATCCTTCTATGCATCTGTCCTCTATTTTAGACACAGTGACTGAAAGGTTTAAGTTTCAAATGCACTTTTCGTGTTAACAATACTTTTTCTTCACAATTAGCAAAAGAATGACTGGGAGGTTATGTTCATTGGCGACTAGAATTTGTTAAAAACTCACGAGCTAGAAGAGTAAGGTAGGTATGCTCTGTTGCCTGATCAGGTTTCGTCGATCACTAGAGGTAAGGCTACTGATATAAGTTGGAAAGACCTATGTTAAACGTTTACAGGAGGAATAATTTCTGCCGTTTGATCGCTGATGTCAGCAGGAAGTGTAAACTGACCAATTACAGAACTTTCATAAGTCGCATAAAGTTGATAATTTGAAAGCCGAAATTGATTACTAGTTATTCACTCCTCCCTTTACCAAGCTTTTTAAAATTTAACTTTACTATGGCTTCGTGTTTCCTTACACACGTTAACAATAGCAGCGAACTAAGGAAAGAATTTATTAATGTGCTAAATTCTCCCATAAGAAAACCCAATTTCTTTCTAACCTGTAGTAGAATTAACCTTACTAGAGGTCAGCAAAGATCTGATGAACGCCTGTAAAGCTGTTCAGACGCCAAATAAGGCGGGAATCCAAAAACGTATACCACTGATTAATTTTTAAAAAATTTACTAATTGAGAAGTCGGCAGCACATTTATTTCTTATTATATAATTCTGCTTCTATAATATTTTGAACGCAGTGCATTCAATTGTACTTCCTTTTCGGTTTGGTTATGTGTATTGTCCACGTTCTAGCACAAGCCCCGTTTATTCCTATCGTT
This sequence comes from Medauroidea extradentata, assembly GCA_003012365.1. Lineage (NCBI taxonomy): Eukaryota > Metazoa > Arthropoda > Insecta > Phasmatodea > Phasmatidae > Medauroidea > Medauroidea extradentata. Next base: position 29,170 of record PNEQ01110099.1, read on the forward strand.
TTCACCTCGCTCCACCCCGCTCGTTGAAAAATGGGAAGAAGCTACTTCTCCTAGAACCTACATATTATATCCACTAGAAATAATTAGCTTAAAATTAAATAATTAAAGACTACATGTCAACTAATTAAATAACATATATTTTTCTGTGAAACAAACAGAATTCATTACCACAATATTCCAAACCTTCATATAAAAATGTGCACCCTCACTGTTGACATATTCTAATTATATCGTTGAATTATCGATCGTATCTGGTAATACTACTTTGACATTTTCTATTACTATTAACATTTTACGGCCGAACCGCGTATCTATCATTTTAACTTGGTTAATAAGGTATGGTTGCTCTATTGTAAATTTGGAAAGATTTTTAAATTCTTGGATCCCATTTAGTACATTTAGTGACTCCTCCACTTTCGATATATTTATAAAAATTACAGTAACAATTTTTGTCCCAAATGAAGTTAGTTTTAGACTCTAACATAGAAAACTAAAAATCTCATTTTCATTCATATTTTTTAATTTTATAATTAAAATTTTGTTTCTAATTAATAAGGACAAATTAAAAAAAAAAGCGTAATCTTTTCTAAGACAACATGGTTGAACTTTCAACGAATCACAATTTAAAGGAAAGGTTTTTGTTAAGGGAAAGAAACCAAGTGACAAATAAGTTAAATGTAATGCTGGTAAGTTTTATTATAAACCATCTTTAAACGGTAATTTAATAAGTAAAAGTCACAAAAGTACTTAAGCTAAATATGATGTTTGTAAACATGATTACAAACTAACATCAATTAAAAGTAATTTAAAAAACCGAATTCGCAGAGGTTTAAAACCATTAACTAAAATAATAAGAAATAAAAAAAAATAAACCACAGGAAGCTATCGTAAAATGTGAAATTTCCGGTTAGGGTTATAAACCTCCTTCAATTAAAAGCTATTTAAATAGTAAAATTCATAACAATGCAGAAGCTGAGGTTACATGCGAAATTTGTGGTAATGGTTACAAAATTTAACATAATGACAGCCATTTAAGAAGTGGAATTCACATTTCGGCACCCAATTCATTGTAATGTAATAGAAATAGAAGAAAAAGAAACAGCAATCAAGGGTCGATTAAAAACATAAAAACATTTGTTGTTACGAATGAATGTGGATACAGAGACCCAAAACGTTTTCTAACATAGAACAATAAAAAAGTTATAATGAATAAAAGAATAACTCAAACGAATACATTTGAAAGTAAATTATTTTTTTTGCTGAATATAAAAGATGATTTGATGATGATGATGAAGAATTTTGTGAAGCATCTTTTAAAACTGAAAATGAAATTATTGAAATAAACAACTGATTTAGAAGAATATTAAGACAGAAGTATTTTTAAAATTATTGCAGAGATGGAAGTATTTGAAGGTAAAGGATCCCAACGGACACTAACACTATAATTAATCTAGAGACACTAATAAATAAATACAATCCATTAAAACGGGATTCTTATGTTTAAAACATTGATCAAAAATATTTTCTATGATCTAATTTACCAGCTCAATCCAGTAACAATTCATACAGAAATAATTAGTTATTAGGTTCTGAAGGGTGTAGCCATAATTTCGATGAAACCCTTACAGATATAGAATTTTCAATTAAATCATATAAAATTAAGATAGTATTTTAAAACAACACTGAAACTTCTATTAATGGTTATGCAGTTGAAGAAGGAAATTATAAAACGTATCCACTAAAAATAACAAAAAATAAAACCTGTGAACATACCAGTCTTTTATATTTAATAAATAAAATTAATGGTTATTACTGTTGGATAAAAAGTCTTTCAAGATTTATTGGATCACAACTTTCAAAGAATGAGGAAAATCCTTTGTGATTGATGTTTACGATATTTTTACTCTGAAAAAAAAAAAGTTAAATGAACGCGAATAAGATTGTATGGACCACGAGACACAGTAAATCTACCACATAAAGATAATAATATATTGAACTTTAAGAAGTACAACTAATCATTAAGAGTTCCATCGGTCATGTATGCTGGCTTTGAATGTTTATTGACAAATCAGACACTCGTGAACCAAACCCCGATAGCTCATATACAAAAAAAATTGTGAAAAACATGAACTAATTATCAGCTCTTGTTGTTACGTAGAACATGGACATAAGAATTAAAAACTACAAGTATATTATGAGGGGTGTGATGTCTCAACAGTAGTCTATTTGTTAATATGTTAATTAAAAAAGCAAAAGTTATTGATAATGATAATATATATTCAAAAACACAATACCAATGCTTCCATGAACTAAAAACGAAGTAAAAGCTTATAAAAATGCAACTCGTCATATATTTGGGGATAAATTAAATAACGATTCTGTGAAACTGGAAAATTTCAGGGACCAGCACAATAAAATTTTAATTTATGCTATCAAAATCCAAATTTTATCCCAGTTTACATAAAAAAATCTATCTGGATATGATACACATTTATTTAGAAAAGATCTTGGACTAGATAAAAATTAAATTGATTTAACTCCGAACAACGAAGAAAAATATATTTATTTTACTAAATATGTGACCGATGGTGTAAATTTAAGATTTATTGATACATTTCAGTTTTTTGTTTTAATACACTTTCTAGAAATGTATCTGAAACTATTTAGCGAAACATCTCAATGCTTTTCTAGTGAAGTTTTAGACTGCGTAATAAGAAGAGGCGTTTTTGCATTTGACTACATGGATAGTGTTTAAAAACTTAATGAAACGTCATCACCATCCAAATATGCTTTTTTCAACAACCTAAATAAGTTTGATATTTCCTACGAAGATTATGAATTTACGAAAAAAGTGTGGAAAACTTTTAATATGAGATCCTTAGGAGAGTATACAGTGTTACACAACACCTGACACCTTCGGTAATTTTAGAGATGTTTGTTTGAAAACATATAAATTAGATCAGCATGGTATTTTACAGCTCCTGGATTAGCATGGGACTCTCTGTTAAAACATACAAAAGTAAATCTGGAATTATGAACAGATTATAACATTGTACTAATGATTGAAAAAGGTATTCGTGGAGGAATATCACAATGTTGTAAGAAACATGCTAAAACGAACAAATATTCATGAAAACATATGATTCTTAAGTTGAAGCTCATATCTAGAACATTTAAATGTAAAACATTTAATTGGTTGGGGAATGATCCAATATTTACCATATAAGGATTTCAAGTGGTGCAATTATTTCTTTGATAAGCCGGATTATTGGATGAAATATATATTTAATTGGGAAAATCAATCAAACTATGGATACTTTTTGAAAGTAGATTTGGAATACCCAATATAAATATACGATCTACAATACTATTTATTCACTAGCACCAGAGAATGGAATACCAGAGAGTTCACAAGAATGTAAATGATAACTACATTATATAACAAAGGAAGTTATGTTCTGCACTATGTCAATGTTAAACAACACTTATCTCTTGGATTGAAATTAAAAGAGGTACAAAGAGCATTTCAGCAATAAGATTGGATGAGGACTTATACTGATTTTAACCAAGGGGTGCGAGACCAATGCTGACGGCCTATCTCTATGTGTAGCCAATTTGAACGGTGCCATATTTTGTTTCAAAGAAAGTAATTTATCTTTGTAAAATTCTCCTAAAAGCACAGTTTACTTCAGCATAAAAATAACTTTCGAACTATTTTAAAGGGAATATCTATTGTGGTATCATTTCAGTATACTTTAAACAAAAAATCTTTGCATCTGAGCTTACTTGCAGAGCCCCGCATTAAAAAAATTTTCTCTTGCCACTACAATATTTGCTTCATGACAATGAAAGCGTTCCTTAGATGGCACACGACTGGACATATTGTCCATAATAACATACGACATAAAAGGCAGGCAGTTAGTTATACATGGAATATAATCTAATTTGATGCATTAAATTGGTAGCAGAAGCTCCGAACTCTCAAGACTATGTTTTGTGTCTGCATACTTATCTGTATCTTATTCAAGCTTGCATGACTGAATAAGCGGGAACCTGTGCTGACTGGTTTTCACGGTGTCTTGATGATTGGGGACACTGAATTTTCACGAAAAGATTTTCGAGCAAACTTGTTTAAATACCTGTGTGCATATCCGCAGTTATGCTTCACAGTAGGTGTTTTTTTAAACAGATATTTGGGAAATGGGTACCAGTTTGATTTGGATGTATTATAGTTATTGTTTTGAGTAGATTCATGGGAGCGGCCACTAGTATGTTCAGGATGAATGGTGATGTGGGGTGTGCAAGTGGGGTGAAGCAGGGCTGGTCAATGAACAGAGAGGGACATCATAGGACCTCACCTGGTTGGTAGTGAACACCTCGCGTCTTGGAGTTCTACCTGCAAAATCGCAGACGTGTGGACTCTCAGTAACCGTAATCTGATTAGCAGAGTCAAATAAATGACGTTTCGCACAAAGACACACTGCCAATTACAATGAGGTAGAGCTGCAGATGTGCACGTAGGGCAATGAAGCAAACTCATGCAGAGATTTTTTCGCGAAAAATTGTAGGGTTCCAAGTGGCGAGTGTACACGATAGCCTATCATTGTTTTCTTGGTCCGTACTCTAGCCCATGACTTATTAGGTAAATGAGTTGGCAAACTCATTTTGGACTGTTGACTAGTGAGGTCCGCGATTGGAAAGAGCGTATCTCGTTCCTTCGGAAGCATTCGATTGGTTCCGATTGGAACAATGATCTGAGGCACCTTGGGTGGTTGGCGGGCTCAGTATCAAATTCTGGTTAGTTTGTGCGAACTCACATAGGATCTGTCGAGTCTTCAGGGCCAGATACAAGAGGGTTGTTTGTCATCACCAGCCTGAAGCAATTCTGGATGACGTATCATGTGAGTGTCGGACTCATTTCCGTAAACTGAATGGTCACGCGAGTTTTTGTACAACATTCTTATTTTGGTAATTACTTTGCAAATTGTGTTTGGTAAAATTTGAAGATCTCAAATTACAAATCATAACTTCCAATGTGTTGTATTTTTTATCAGTGCACGCGTCGATTGGCCATCAAAACTGCAATCAGGTCTATTAATCAACCAAGCACACCGTCTTACAACTTTCTATATTTTCAGTTTTTTTTTGTGATATTTCCTCAAGCAGTATTATAATATAAATAACAACATAGCTTACAAAAAGCAATTCAGGTAGTTATGAGAAATTTCTTTTGTGTTTTGTTATACCATTTTATTATGTTTTGTTACGCCAAGTTGACTTGCTTTGTTATTATGACTTAAAAATTCATGTTATGAATAAAAAAATGTCAAGGATATTCGTTACATTTTACGCACAAAGATTCATTTTCAATGTTATTATAAATTCCAATGAAAATTTTGCCAAATATTGAAACTTAAGGCGAATACTCTAGGCCATTCTAGGTTCCAAATATATGGCGTCGTGACGCTATGACTTCAAGAAGCTCTGAAGATAAATTGGAAAACTGAGATAAAATAGTTGTTATCTTTTGTATGGCAGAGTATTTCAGTTTATAAACGTAGTTCAATTGTGGAAGTAAGTTTTCTTTATTTTGTATTTTTATCACACATCTTCAGTAAAAAATTACGAAACCGTAAAAAAAAAACTGCCAAAACGCAGAACACGTGTTTTGCTCTTGAACATCTTTAAATGTTAAACTATATCGGTGGTTACTTCCTAGTCCTTCACTGCCAAACTGTGTCTCGCAGAAAACGCAGATATTTCTTTAATTATTTTTTTCAAATCACATTAATTTCACTTTGACGCAATGTTTGGCATATGAACCATTATATTATTGTGCACTAGAAACAAAATAAACCGGTTGCGGAAGTACAAAAAAAAGTACAATTAAATGTATTACACTCATTGCAACTTGTAGTGTGTTTAAGCTTTGAAGTTATACAAAACTTTCGCTAGGCTGTAACACAAATAGTTTTAAATAAGACAAATATTGTTAATGAATTTTGGGTGTTACTGACAGTCTCTGCTATGCAATTTTAATTGATTAGAAATAACACTTAATCATATGTGAAGCTTTCCTTCGACGCGTCAGAAATATTTGAAATATTAGGCCTACTTGTAATATGATAAATTACACAACATATTATTTTAAGTACATGACGATCATATTTAGATAAATTTCTACTATTCAAAATAATAGGACTCACCTAAACGTTTCACTCAGGGAGGCAGAAATATTTTACTCCTGTTCAGTAGGTTAATGTACACATATTGAAGAGGTGATAAATTATCTCATTGCGTGCTAGATCGAACTTGCAATTCTGTCGTTAATAGACCTCGAAATACACGATAACTTCACCGAAAAATATCTTGGAACATTTGCAGGGTCGCAACTGCTGAATACACACTATATAAAGCCTATTTATTGTACAGAATGCCTGTTTCCTATACATAGGCCTACATATCTAGAAAACATGTTTTCTATCTTTTTCTATCTATTCGTAATCACAATATCGTGATATTCTATATTCTGAAATCGCATTGGTGAATGCAAACAAACCGGAAACATTATAACAAATTAATAGAACTGACATGCAAATCTTATAATACGTATGATTTTTCTAAGTTTATAACGTAAAAATTGTTCGCGGCCATTTGAAGAATCTGTGCGCTTACACTGGGAAAAAAGTATTATTTTAAGTACCATTATTTGGTTAGTCCAGTGACAACAACAATGAGTGATAATATCCAGAACGAGGGACAGGGTTCGCGGGAGACGTAACAACCCAGCCTCCCTACCAAAAAAAAAAAAAAAAAAAACTATTGCAATAATGTATAGTTTCTCTGTGAATTATTTAAAACTTACTTGAATTACTATCGGCAAATGAAAAATAATGATTTTATAAAATAAATTATATATCTGTCCATGAAATTATGGTTGTTTAATGCATCCTACAATGTTACAAATCATGCAAAATGCGAACATGACCTCTCTCGCCCCAATTCCAAAGCGAAAGGTATAAATCCGCTCCTAGGGCCATCTGGATTGTTCTTACAACACTCTGTTCTTTTAGTGTTTTACTCCGTTCTGTAATAGGAAGAAGTGCTTTACTGTATTTATTTGCTTGGACATACTCCATTGCGAAATAAATGACTGTCAAAAGGAAACTAAAAATAAAATAAGACAAGAAAACATAAATAAGCAGAGTATGCTTTAGTCATCAGAATACATACTCAACATGAAATTCCAAAACTGGAATGTGGCCAGATAAAACAAGGAATAAACACAAAATAAAAGAAATAACAAAAATATAAAAAAGAGACCTAAGTTGACATGCGACACAACGATGTGACGAAACAAAAACACGAACAGAAATACAGCAAACGGCACAATGATGAGACTAAACAAAACACAAAGATGTCGGACACAAACAGAAAAAACAATAAACAACACAAACGATGAGACAGCGTGTTTTATTTCGTCTCATTATTTGTGTTGTTTGTTGTTTTTTCTGTTTGTGTCCGACATCTTTGTGTTTTGTTTAGTCTCATCGTTGTGTCGTTTGCTGTATTTCTGTTCGTGTTTTTGTTTCGTCTCATCGTTGTGTCGCATGTCAACTTAGGTCTCTTTTTTATATTTTTGTTTTTACTTTTATTTTGTGTTTATTCCTTGTTTTATCTGGCCACATTCCAGTTTTGGAATTTCATGTTGTGTATGTATTCTGATGACTAAAGCATACTCTGCTTATTTATGTTTTCTTGTCTTATTTTATTTTTAGTTTCCTTTTGACAGTCATTTATTTCGCAATGGAGTATGTCCAAGCAAATAAATCCAGTCATGCACTCCCATTGCACAGTTCTTTCAATAAGAAATGATTCTTTGTAATAATTGGAAATAGGTAGTTCGCGATAAAGTGAGCACTTAAAAGATCGTCTTGTCTAAAATAACAATTAAAGTCATTTCTTATTGTGACCAATGACAGTAGCCCACGAGTACGGTACAATCTGTACTCTTTGGGTGTTACATAGGTAGCTTTGTCTATATTAAAAAGCGACAGAAAGCTGAATTAAAAAATAAAAGTGATTACTTTATCTCGAAGTTTTGATGGGCGCAAATCGTAAGGGAGGAATTCGCGATTGAAAATTTGTATTGAAGACGAACCCTTAAAAAAAAGCAACAGAAAGGAGAAATAAATAACGTATTCTCAGGAGCGGTCTAATTAGCCTTTATATTTTTTCTGCAATCTTTGAAAAATGGCTGTAATATCTCTCACCTTCAGTAAATAATGGGATTGCTGAAAGCTCCTGTGCATCACATATTGCATAGATTTCAGGCTCCACTCCTGTAAGTCAATTTTCTCGAAAACGGCTCATTTGAGGGTTGTTGTAACAAGACTAACTTTCTTTGTTCATTGGAGCCTCACACTATCAATCGTGTCATTTAATAGCCAAAATTGCAATGGCAAAACCTTCTATAGCCAAAAAATAAATGCTTGACAGCCATTATCTACTGAAAATAAAAGGTATTTGAAACAATTTTTTTTAGATTGCAGATCTGGTTATTATTAAACAGCACCCGAGAGTAATTTATTTCTCCTTTATTTCGGTTATTCTATTAAATGTAGATTTTCGGTGTGAATTTACCATCGTGAATTTCGGCCTTAAGAGTGCGTGGTAAATAAATAAACGCAGAAAACATTAATTGTTTTTGACGCTTTTATTGAAGTCAATATGGATAAAGTACTCAATGGCAATCCTAGATGATATTTGCCAACTTTTTGAGTGAATATTTATCCAGAATTACTAATTCGTTACGCGTGATCTCTTGCGCCGCAGTTAAATGTGCGAGGTTACGGCGTCAGAGATTGTGCCTCAGAAGTTCGTAACACTAGAAACAATTTTGTATAAAACGTTGGCTAAAAGGATTGTCATTGTTTAACTTTCGCAAATTGGCTTCAAGAAAACTACAGTTATAGATTAACGCGTTTAGCGTTAAATTATATACCACACCCTCTTAAGATATTCACCAGCCAAAATCCAGCGTTACACAATTTTAACTCATTTTTTTACGAAGAATGGTCTCGCGAGGTTTGTAACATAATTAAAAAAACACTCTGTACATTACCACGATAGGAACGATGTTTCGCGACTCAGCCGACGTAATTTGCCAGCGTGTCCTACAACTAATTGACAACAATAAAAAATATACGCCAGTACACTGAAAAGCCTATTTAAGAATCACAGGGACGTACATGCTGCGGATACACAAAGACGAAGTACAGATTTCTTTACTCGCCTCAACTGCATTCATGTCGAATGTCTCAATCAAGCTGTTCAGAATGTGCACTATCTGCCCGTAATCAGGCTGCCGGTTTTTTTATAACTGAATGTTACCACTGCTTGACGGCGAAGTTATGTCTGAGTTGCCTGGTCGCGTCTGTTATCGCCTGTACCAGCTGCTGTCATTTCCGCCACAGTAAACACACACAAACAATGTCTGCCATTCACGACATGAAAACTTTCCTGGCATTGTTTCACAACCACTTGCCTCGATACTCCAGCAAACACTTTCCTTGCTGGCCACTACTGTGGCCGGAGTATTATCTGGTTGGATACATTATGAACAACTTGTTACACATTCAACATGAATGTTATCACTTCCATTAAAAATCCAACTTTGTGTATTTCCGAAAATGTGGGGCTTCCCAACCTACTTGTGTATGCCACATATTCTGTGGAAGTATGCACTGAGAGAAAAAATTGGTTGATTCAACCATATATTTGTTTATATATATGCAACCAACGATGTAGTGTTCTTTAAACAAATATTTAGTTGACAGCCATTTTTTTGTTACATCAACAAAGCAGTCTTGTTTCATAATCTCAATTAGTTTAAATAAGTAAACCAGATGTTGAAACAATAATTCGACATTGTTGTTTTAACAAAATCTGGCGTCCAACTTAAATTAGTTTGAATCAACACTACATCGTTGGTTGCAAATATACAAACAAATGTTTGGTTAACTCAACAAATCATTTTCCTCGGTATGGTGGTTAAATTACATCCTATATTTTTAAAACGTATTTTGATTAGGGTTTACTGGGAAAAATTACTAGACCGCATAGATATTCAAATTTATTTTAACGTCCGCAATATACGTTACGCATAAGTTCATATTGTAATTAGTGTCTGGAAAGAAGAAAAAAATTGTTGTATTCCTCCAAGAGATCTTAAAGTAACAATATACAATAAGGTACTATATACACTATCCTGCCATTAAACTAAGTAACTTAAGCATTTTCTCTGGCTACTGTAGTTTCCAGTGAATCCGGAATCAATTTAGGCAAAGTTTGTCTTTACTGTTTCGCGAGAATAACATTTTCAATCGAAATACTTCTGGAACTGGCTTTTTGAGCTGTCGAAACTATTGTATATTGTCGTATGATGTTTCTTACGAAGATGGTAGGACTCTATGGATATTTATTTCCCAAAACCATTTCTTTGAAACCAGATTTACATTTCCTAATTTTGGCTACATTTTTTTTAGCGAATCTAGTTAACAAACCAGGAATTTAAATATATTTAAGTTGTTGGGTTAGCATCTATTTTCTTGAGCTCCTCTGAACTTCTGCTTTCCTATTTGCGTTGGTCAAAGTTCTTTACTGTGTATAGTATGTCTATAACTATTAAAAAACTTGACAGTCAAGTAAAACTACGTTATAATGAGTAACATATTGAGACAAGCAAACGGTTATTGTTTAGTACAAGTGAAATTTATTACATTGCAACAAATTGTAAATGTAAATACAGCAATGGCGGCTCGAGGTTTGTTGGTAGGGAGGGCACAAGTTGCCGAGATGTGTACACTCTTGAGAACGTGCCGCCGTATACCAATGACAATGAACTATCTACTGGCTACATATTGTGTTGTGACCAGTCAGTAATAAGCGGCACCTACATACCAGCGTGTCAGTGGCTGTAGCGTCAACTAGTGCACAACACTATATAGTTCTCTGCAACTTGTGCCCTCCCTGGCATCAACCTATGAGCCGCCACTGAAATACAGCTTCCTTTGTTTATCGTCTGCAAACGTCAATAGGGTTGTAGGGAAACTAGTTCTTGGACAATAAAACAGGGTTACTAGCATTCAAAATTTTCACACGTGTTTCGTACACCGACCCCACTTTTCAATCTTCAAAGGGTAGTGAAATAACAACGATGCGTGGTTTGACAGTTTAGTCGCATTTAAACGTAACCATAAAGTTGATACAACGTGTAAACAAGCGAGGGCTGGTGTGTTTACTCAGTACTGTAATATTGCGATGGTCGGATGTTTTTGTTTGCAGTCGTGTACATACGAGCAATATTTCTCCCACTCATAAGCCTTTCATTAGAGAGCACGAATGTAAAAAACTTCCGATATTTTGGACACACCTACGTGCCACAAATATACTCGTTCATTTTAACAACAAACAACTCGGCAAAGTCAACGAACAACACATTTTCAACATTTCGGATCTGCTTTGGAACTAATAATTTTTATGTTCAAAAAAATTGGCGAGGTAAATACGACATTAATATTTTGCGAGTATGATTTTTAGACGCGAGTCCCTGAGTTACTGCTCAGGATACTGGCGCAACTGAAAAAAATATACTACATGCAAATTAATAGAATAAGTGGAGGGAACCACTAGCAAGGAAGAAAATCGTGATGGTTATCAAATTTAAAAAAGTATTCGAAGGTATAACTGGTATAGCATCTGACAGTTTCTCCGAGTTGGAAACGTAGATTTTTACTTCCGTAAAGCTGCATAGAAAAAGTCAAGACTTAAATTACAAATTTAAAAAAATTCTACTTACAGGATACTTAATTTAAAATCAATCAAACCAGTAGAATTCCTAACATTCACTCAAAAAACTAGAAAGGAGCTGATGATCCTTAAACAGCTGAACTGATTTCCTTGAATCATAGCTATGATCACTCTCGATCAAGTTACCTATCAATCAAAAAAATTAACTTAATTAAAATAGGGCCATTCGTTTAGGAGCTACGATGCCACAGATACGCACACAGGTACGTCAAACTTATAACACCCCTCTTTTTGCATAGGGGGTTACAAACGAATTATTGCCTGGTGTTTTCCCCTACCCAAAATATTTGATTATTTAATAGGCTATTAGCCATACGGCCGATGGGATTTCTCATCGGCAGCATCTCGGGAACCATCTCATTTTTTCTCAAATGCTCGAGTTTTTGGGTAGCCTGCTTTGCCCTTGTGCTCTTTAAATCGAGTCTTAGTCTATAATCAAGTATAAGTTCATTAATTAACTATTAAATCAGTTAAAACGTATTTTTACTAGGTACTTAGTTTCTAATCTCTTCAGAAGACCAAATACTTAATACCACGTTTCTGACTTAAAAAATTACGTGCATTCCATACAAAATGTATTTTCTTATTTTAACCCCTTAGGACATGAATTCCCAAAAGCGCTGATGCAACATAGGCTACTTTTATTTATAAACAGAAGCCGAAACACCAATTTACATATTCTGGTCTTAACAATGATGAACTTCCATGTAAAATTGCATCGCCTATTTAATCTCCTAAGGGGATGCATCTCCAAAAGCACTGATAAATTGACGTTTATTTATTAAGCCTAAACACCAATTTACACACATATAACTTAAAAAATGACAAACTTCCATGCAAAATTTCACCCTATATTAATTTAATCCCCTTATCGGCGGAATTTTAACAAATCCGTTCTTAGTGCTCACCTATGTTATGTACGGAACTCCTCTGCAAAATATAGTTCTTCGAGAACCAAGAGGTTATGTTGTGTGTTGTCAGTCAGTTACTAATCATATGTCCATACAGAACTGGTGTTTACTACTAAACTGCCCACGAATATTATGTACAGGTGGTTTGCAATAAAACGAGCACGCGCACTGTAAAAAATTTCCTCCGTCGATTTACGGAATTTCCGGTAAAAATTTATCCAGATACCTCCTTGAATTCACGGAAACTTATTTCCGTAGCCAACAGAAGTTTCCGCAAAACAGTTTCATCATACGGAACTGAGCCATACTTACATGTCTATAATGCTACAATTGCATTTATACAGATTTGCAGATTTACCGGTTATGTTAGTAAAATCTATCCGTGATATTTACAGCTCTTTAACCCATACATTTTCGATTTTTTTCGTGCAAGTGTCCGCAGCAGACTTATGGACATATTACGTATGATTCCGTAGTGTATATTTACTATAGACATTTCCGTATTTTACTCTTACGGACACTATTTCCGTTTATTAACGGTACATTTCCGTTAAAATTTATAATGGTGTACATGAGAGTATTTCAAGTGGTACCGAATGCCAGTGGAATTTTTAGTACGTTACTAAGGAGTACTAAACAATAGTTTCTAAAAACTCTCACAAACATTAGGTGGCACTGTTAAAAAAAATTGTCGTTGTTTTACGGAGAAGTGCTGGTAAAAAAATTCTCCAGAAATGTCCGTTAATTTACGGAAAGCAACTAGCTCCACTTATGGAAACTCGCATATTTATGTGACTTCTTTAGGATGCAGGCGCAATAATGCGTTCGGTTATTTATTTAGTTTATTCTCGCAGTTTGACATATGTTTAATTAATGAAACATAATTATGTACAGCTGTGTTACAAAATAATGTTTCCGTTAATTAATCAGACGTTTCCGTAAGATTGTCCGTAAATTCACGGAAATTTTTAACAGTGTGTGGAGCCTTGGCCACGTTATATCTTCAGCCCATTTGCATTTTTTCTATCACTTTCAATACAAATGTAGCATCTTAAGTTATGTTCAATATGTACAGATGTTAGTGTACTCAAAACATAATGCATGTAGCCACAGTAAATATGTTTTGAGTTACTTATCTACTCTTCAGAAATACGCAATTTTTTCGTGGTCATTAGGGGCGTGTTTTTGTGTAAAGAAGGCACCTACATGACTCTACCAATCAGAGAAAAGTTACTGTGACACCACACGTCTGTGATTTGCGGATAGAATTCCAAAACGCAGAGGTTTAAAATCATCCAATCACTAACCACGATGGAGTACTACAGATGTGCACGAAGGTTTGAAAAAAACCGGTGTAAAAATATTTCCGCGCAATTCAGGTGCCCCTACATAAGTACAGTTGATTCAAGAGTTGTTATCGCCAAACACATGAATCATCCCTAGCACCACGAACTTTTCGCGAAAATAACTTCTCGTAAATTTGTTTCGGTGGCTTACATAGCCAGTGTTTGGGTGCTTAAACTAGGGACCTGAAAAATTCGCGTTTTTTTTTTTTTCGTGCAGACGCTAGAATTCCAGCAACTTGAAGTTGTCGTCACTTTAGCAATTGGCACGTGACTTATTTGACATCCCCTGGAAGTCTCTGAGCAAATAATAACAATGTACCTTAACGTAGCCCATACCATTGTATCAATGAGCAGCTAATGAATAGTTGTTGTCTGCTTGAATACACATATATTCTTGGAGGTTAGCCTACAGGTCTGTGAACACGCGAATATTTCCCGTCTCTAGCTTCAACATTCACATTTCTTGAGGTTCTGCGTGTGGTGTTGCAGTACCCTTATTGTGATTGTCACTGTCAAACGAGAGATGTCACTTTCGAAAAAAGCGCTGCCAATAAACATGAAGCAGAGATGCACATGTGCACGTTATGCACTGAAACAAAACTAGGCAAAATTCTATTCGCGAAACCATCATGGCCCAACTCACTACATACATTGTTTGGAGGAAAATGATGTCATGTACGTACATTAAGGTGGTATTTAACGTTTAGCAACAGTGATATGCATCTATATGTGCATCACATATGTGTGCGGCCAAGAATGTGAACATACACGGCGAAATTGTTAACTACCATACGTACATTTGTTAGACGTCTTTATAATGAATATTAATAATACAACACTGTTAGAGCTGTTATTTTATTTGTGAGTCAGTTTAAATAATTTTTTTAAATAATTACACATATTTGGAATAGGATACATAGCGACGTGCCATTATTAGAGACCGGAAAAAGTTGTGTTTGACTGACCTGCTGGATAACAACTAAGAATATCTATGGCAAGCAAACAAGCAAGCAATCAAGAGTTGCTCATTGGCTCACCGTTGACACGTGATACCACGTGATTATGCGTGTTAGTTTCTTCTTTATCATTGATTCAGCTCATTTACGGGTGGTTTCAAAGAAGTCAGAGTCAAATTGTGACTATGAAACGAACTTCAATGAGCACTTTCTGTGACCTTACATGGAAAATGCCATTTTAATATTTTTACGTGTGCTTTGGTATTTATAGCGACCTGAAAAATTCGCGTTTAATTTTAGGCTTACACTCGAACTCATACGCCGGCAATTTCGTGTCACTTCTGTAATTGAGCCTTGAGTTATCTGAGACGTACTGGATGGCTCTGAGCAATAGTGCCCATCTAATAGATTGTAAGCGAGGGCCAAGATCGTAATATCTGTTTTTGTCAACAAGAACGGATATAGTCTGTGTATAAATTTGTAGCCACTGGCATATTTCGACTCATGAACCGCGTTGATTACGAAACTTATCAAACTGCAAATAGTTTGCTATAAGTTAAAAAAAACTAAACACGTTGCGGAACATCTGTTAGGGGGGGGGGGCAGAGGCCCCATCCTGACCCCCCTTATGGGCCACCATGGCTCTGTGCCAGTAAAAAATAAACAAGTAAATGCAGGCCTTATCCTGTGCTATGGCTGTCAGTTAGCAGCCATTGATCAGGTACTGTCTGCTTGAGTCCACATACATGTTTTGCGATTATGTCAGGTCTGTGAATCCCCGCGAATATTTCCAGCCTTATTTTACTGCTCATTGACAGAAACAACGAATATGTAGGAATACCTATAGTTATGAAACAGCCGATAGAACGGCTAGCTCAGTCACTCACGCCAGGAAAATGACTTCGCTGGCCAGCAGCATGGCGGAAACGCTTGCCACCAATAAGCGTAAGGCGGCTGCCCAGCTAGCAGGCAGCCAGGCCAATAGGAAACCTGCAGTGACATGCAGGAGCCAAATAAGTACGTGGCTGGTATCAACAGACTCGGACAACTAATTAGCGGCGACGTCCGTATCAAATAAGCCACTACGTCATTTCAGGTCTGTATTATTATTTCATCTGTGACTTGAACGTGCAAAATTCGCGTTAGTTTTAGCCAGCACGTTACACGAAAAGGCTGCGCTTGTTAAACGTCTCTCATTGGTCGACTATATCGTGGTCTCGTGAAAGACCCATCTGATTGAGTGAGAGAATTTTTTTGGTTAGCGCTTAACAACGACGTCTTCAGCACTAGGTGGGTATGGAGCAACGCCGGAATGAAGAGGCAGGTGAAACTGGAGATCCCCGAAAAAATCCGTCGACAAACGACATCGTCCGCCACGATTACCACATACAAAAATTCGGAGATCTAGAATCGAACCCGGGTTGCCTTGGTGGGAGGCGAATGGTCTGATCATTCGGCCACCGTGGCCCTCAAAGACGCATCCGACCTATCACGAAAAGTTCAACGGTAGTGTGACCAAACTCATTTAAGCCCGTAGCTAACGTAATCAGATATAGCGCTCAAGTATGTGAGGGCAGTGAAGTCTAGTCAATCGCCAAGTAATTACACAACTAGGCTGGTTACTGCTTATTAAACGTTCACTACATTTGTTATGCAGGCGTGGAACATTTTGAGAGCATGGACTTTAACTGAAACTTACATCGTTTTAATACTTTGGTGAATTTGTTTGCGAGCAACGTATACAGGCTTCCTGGTACAGATTTATGTTTATCTACCTTGCAGTCGAGAGTTTCAATGGAGAATCAATTAAAGCAAAAGAAATTGACTCACTGTGGATAAATGTAAAATTAATGGCTTAAAATAAGTTTATTCGTCGCGAAATTACTTAAGTTATGTACTACGTGGAGAAAATTTGCCAATGTTTATATTTAATACGTAAATAACCAAAGTTAAAATTTCATTTCACAAAAACATGTAGCCTTCATATTTTTGTTTTCGAAAATATATTTGAACTAAACAATAGAAATGTCCTTATTTGAAGTGTGAATTGAGTAGTTAATTATTTTAAGTTTATTCCATCTTTACTAAATACCTAGCGGCAAACTAGGCAAACATGCCCCTTAAGTAAATCAAAAATGAATTTGTAAGTTACGCGAATGCGTCAAATATCTTTTGACATTTGTGAATGTTCCAGAAGATGCTTGACTTCCGTTTCAGGTTTTTAAACAAGTTTAAAACGTTCTCAAACGTTATAAAACAGGAAGTCCTTTAGATTGTCAGAAGTCGTCTGGAACATTCTGATACAGTTTGAAACATTATATTATATTGTTGAACATTATTAAACATTCTAGAACATTCAGGAACACTCCAGCACTCGATTTGCAGCTGAACTTCTTTCCTTACCCATATATTGAAATCGATCCGCTGTAGTTCCAAACCGATAGCTACGTGATCTATGTGGGATGAAAGGCTTCCTACCATACCTTAAAACCAACATGTGACTGAGAATGTTGGTTGAAAAGTAAAAGTGACACACACATAAAAAAAAAATTGATTTATTTAATTATTTAAAGACGATAAAATTTTGGCACTATGGCGGTTTTTTTATTTGTCGTGCATGTTGCAGACTGCATGCAATTAGATGGATACAATGATGAGAACGAGCCATAATACACAAAAAATCTTATTAACTAAAGCAAAAATCAATACTAGAGAAATAAACACACGAAAACTAATTTAAATATTTTAACAGTGGAATATAAAGGCAAATGACGTGCTTCGTTGGACACATGCCATTGTCATCGTTCTATCATCTTTACTGACTCTGCCTGCCGACCAGAGCAACGAGCGAATTCCCACTGCTGTCAACAAACAAAAACGTTCCTTGTAATTTTAAATGATTCTTTGGTTAAAAAAAAAGTAGTCTGGGTTGTTCTTAAATGTCACATCGCCAGGAACACAGCAGAAACCAGTTAAATGTTTAAATTTTCCCCGGTATTGTTGAGTTATGTCTGTGGGAGAGCGTTCCATATTTTTGCACACATAGACACACATATATAAATATATATACATATATATATATATATATATATCCGACCGTTTGTCTCAGTGGGTTCAAACGAACAAAATTATATTAAAATGAATACAAGTATTTCGTATAATTAGATAGAGTGCATGGCATTCACGCGCAAATGTTCTGCTGCAGTTATCTCGGAAAATATATCCTACAACTACAAAAATTGTAAAAGCAATACATAGTGCAGAAGTATGTTATAAATATTTACGTCGCGCATTGTGTAAAAAAACAGCCAAATATATATTTTATTTTGTCGGAAAATACTGTCAAATGACTTTAAATATTACGTAAAACGCGACACAAAAAATGTTGACTCAAACAGTCATGTACCATATTATTTTTTTAGCGCTGTAACTGTGTATCGTAATAGGCCCTACTGCAAACATAATTAATGCTGAGAAATTATGTTTGAATTAAATTTTTTACGAGAGAGTGGGTGAAAATTTTTTTGCTGTGTCAGCAGTGCGGGGTGTTATGAACCATGATGTACCCCTGGTTCAAACACAAGATAGCTAGGCCTTGGCAAGAAGACCGTCTGGAATTAGCTTTGAAATAAGCAAACTCGGCCAAGGAAAGATAACATTTAACACAGCTTAATGCGACAGTGAAGTCTCCCCTCCCATTTTCGGAGAGGTAACGTATTGACACACACGGCACAATGAAGGTATTCTAGGTACAATTCATATTAACATTTATGGTAAGCTGTAGCATAACTGATTTTTTAAAACTCACAAAGTAAAATCAATAGGACAGAAGAACTTTGTACAGTGTTTCAGCTTAAATTATCACTGACCATCCCATTGAACTGAAAGTAGAGTTGACAGTTTCAGCTAACAGACGCAGTCTTGATCAACCTTTAACAGCATTTGCTATGAGGATGGCACAGATTTACAACTAGAGATTCGAGCCATTAACAGCTGAAGTCACCACTGCAGAAAATATCAACGTAACACAGACATTGGGTTCTGTCTGACCACAAGTGGTTTCTGGCATGGTCAACTACTCTCTCCACTTTTGTTTACAGGAGTGATTCAATTACATCAACATTCAGTAATAACAGGGATTCAAACATGGACATGTGACAAGTCAACTAATGAGATGCGTGTCATGCTACCAACGAGGTCTGTCTGTCTGCTCGATATCATCACCAAGCCGAGCTGCAACCAGGACGTCCAATTGCGCTCGCTGTAACCGCTGCAGAATATAAGCCTCGGCAACCAACAACTATTAAGGCGGGACTGTCGACGAGCTATATAGTTAACATAGAGGAGTCGAAACGCTTCCAAAGTGAAGCCCAATTGAACGGCTGTTTTGACCCCAGAAAACATGGCGAACAGCAGTGTGGCCAACATTATGTTAAAAATCCGCCATTATGTTCGCATAAAATCCGTTACTTTATAGCTCCACTATATTGCCGCTTAACACAGGAAAAAAAGCCAATAATTATTGTAATATAAAATACTGTAATAAAGTTTAAATTAGCATAATCGCTCTCGTCTCTCGACCGGAAACAAGAGTTCACCATTTTACCTAGAGTCAAAATACCACGTTCAATTGGGCTTCACCTCAGAGCCTTGGAGATTGGCTGTTTCCGCCCCTCTATGTTTACTATATAGCTCGTTGGGGACTGTCGTCGTCACTTGAACTATATCTATAACTATATCTCATGTACGTAAACGATTTGCTTCCCTCCGCGTCTACAGTAGTTCTTACATTGCATCATGTAATATAAATCACGGATAAAGTTACTAACTAATTTAGTTTGTGACATTTATACGACGTCAACCATAAACAAGTATTAACTGAGCAACACCCTAAATAAGGTTATAAAATAACACGTAATTATATTTCCCTCAACTAGTGGCATTTATTTTAAAAACCATAACAGGGGCTACAATACCAAATGTGCTGAGCACTGCTGCCAACCGTAGACGAACTTCGCTAAGTGAAGTGAAACCAATCAAAATGTAAAGCGACGAAAACCGGAAACAACATAAAATGAGATTTCGTGTTTCTATTTTGCCTCAAAACTGATAAATGCATTCTAGGTAAAGTATACGTGTTCTATTCGTGTGTACTAACTATCCGCACTGTTACCGAGTACGTTTAGAAAGTAAGTCGAATAATTCCTCGGAACGCACTTGTACATAGCGGCGACTTAACAATGTAACGCCACTTTACAGTTTCCGTTCAACTATTTTTGAATGTATGGTCACTTTCAGGTTCTTTTATTTAAGTGTAGTTTATTGTATACTGAAGCGGAAATCTACTGCAGACGTAGCGAAATTCTCTTTTTCCATGTTGGCGGCTTTGTGAAACAGTATCAGGCTGACAAATGCACACGCAGCTGACTGGGTGATGGATCATCTTGAGCGATAACCTCTTCCAGCTTCGGAGAAAGAAGTTGGAGATTGTGGGGAACTAATGCCAGAGGTAGAGGTTAAGTTCAGCTTCGCTGTTGAAGGTCACGCAAATGGAATATTTCCACTCGTCGTTTAGTTGCACAGTCGCGTACAGACTTGTTTTTAACCTCTAGCTGTGGCTGACTGGTGTCACGGTGACGAAACATGAACTTGTTTGTCGACGTAATCTCCTGTCCTGTGCGACTTCATCACATCTCAGAATGCAGTATTGTTCATGTTGTAGGATGCGTACCTGGAATGTTTATTCATTGTAAAGGGAGGACTTTCGAAGACCTATTTTCCCTTTCCGAAAAAGATTTTTTCCCACCTTTGTAATACGAACATACCAATTCTCGTAATAAACACAGTGCAATGATGTAATTGCAATTGAAAGAATAAGGCGGGAAGCCACACTGAAATGATGTTCCTTTCCTTTATTTCTAGACCTACGAACACGATGCAAAAAGAATTTCAACCATTTGGTTTCAGTGCCTTATGTGCACACCTGCAGCTATGCTTTATGGTCAGTTGTAGACAGGGACCCTTGTTTCTCGCGAAAATAATTTTGCCTCACTTTAATTCGGTGCCTTAGTGCACATCTGCAGTTCTGCTTCGTGACCAGTGGTTGAATATTTTACTCCTAGGAACCTTGGAATTCTACGGCAAACAACAGGCGTGTGATGTTGCAGGAACGTTATTGTAATTGGCTCAGTAAAATGACACACATCTTTTCACATAGACACGCTGCCAATAACCATGAAGCGAAATTGCAGGTGTGCACGTAAGGCATTGAAACAAAGTGGGGCAAAATTCTTTTTCGCGAAGAACAGGGGTCCCTAGTTTAGGAATATTCTGTCACATGTCTAGGTTTAAAATTTAAAAAATCACAAACATATTGCAACACAATAACCATATTCTGATTGGTGCACTCAAATGACAGACCGGTCTGAACAATGACACGCTGCCAATAACCTTAAATCGTGGATATCGTTATTAGACTTGCCAAGACGTTCTTCAAAAATGTCCACTTTACCGTTAACAACATACGATATGAAAATAGGGCTTAACGTAACGTCTACGACGAGGTTATTAAAGTCGACAAGAAGGGGCTCGTGGACACAGAAGTAGGATAGGAAATAGCTATAGTCGGTATTAATTAACCGTCCCAGCATTCGCGTGGAGTGATTTTGGAAAATTTTTGAAAACCGGAATCAGTATGCGGATCGAACCAGGATCCTCCTGAATGCGGGTTAGTTGTTACAAGAATCTGCCATCTCGATCATTCGATTAATTTTGTACATAATACTTTCAAATTTGTACTAAGATTTTTTTTTGTAAAATGTACAAGGAATTTTTTTTTTATATTTTACCAAGTATTGCAACAATAAAGTAAAGTTCTTTATAAAATACTTTATTTGTAGTATAACTAGGATTTTGTTTGCAAAAATACTTAAGAGGAAAACTTTGTACTCAATCAAAATCACGAGATTTTAGGAAATGCCATATTTAAGGCAATGCTCTCTAGTTTCTAGTTTTAAGCGATATTAATATTTTACGCCTAAACGAGAGCAGGTATCAAAAATCTGTCGGGCAGTTTTGTTTAATGTCGTGTTCTCCATATTGCTTGATTGTTTTCAAGGTAGTAAATTATATAGTTTTAGCTAATTATGTAATTAACGAAATTCTGGTTAATTGACTTTTTAGTGGAAACCGTATAATTTCTTGCTTTTAAAAAATAGCTGTCACGGAAAAAACTATTTCAAACAAAACTGAAGACAGAATTCTGATATTTGCTCTCGTTTAAGTTTAAAAAATAACTGTCATTTAAACAATAGAAATTAAAGAGCACGGCTTTAAATACAATGCATTGCTTCTGGTATTAATTTTGTTGTAATAAAATTAATGTTTATAAACTGACGTACACAATATAGCAAGTTTAATATTTGAATGCGTTGTATTTTTAAAAAATTATACGTAGGCCTATATCAGCTGAGTTGGTCCAGTGGTGTAGCACGTGGTTAATTATATATAATATATAGTTTCAATTCGGCGGCTTGCAGTAATGTATTTTGCTCAAAATAATTACACGTAACATTTATTTATTTAACTCTTAATATCCAGATAACTTATTTTCGTGATCAGATTGAAAGTAATAATTCAAGTATCATTAATTTTCCATTGTAAGTTCATATACAAAGCTATAAATTATAATGTTACGAATCTAACCTTAGTATTTTCTACAAGAAGTGTTTATATAATTTTACCAAGGATTTCCTTGGCAAATGGTTTTCCAAGTGTTTTGCTTGTAAAAATACAAAATTTTCTAGAGTTAGAAATCTACTGTTATGCTAAAGAAGTGTTGTATTATATACTCAGCTAACCGTAGCTTTTGTCTAACGCACGTGATATGTTTATGCCGTACTTTGGCCTCAATTAAATATTATGTCCGTACCATTTGTTTTGCAAGGTTCAAAGTAAAAACAGCTGCACTCGCACAGATGAACGTGTTACGTAGGAACAAACTGAAAGTATACTTAGATATTCATACATATTCAAATTATATGGGTGTTATTGAAGGACAGTTTATGGCTCTGAGCTACATTTATGTAAACAGAATTATGTCGTAAACATAATGTCAGGGGATTAATGGATATGGACTGCATTTCATTATTTTAAATTGTAATGTAACGAATTTGTGAAACGATTCCTTTTATAAATACTCCATTGCAAATAATAATGTGATAACGGGACTTTGTGGCGTAACTGTATTTTTAAAACCAAGAGGAATAACGTGGTCAAGTTAACCCCTAATAACCAAATTTAACACCTAAATATTTAAAACTAAAAATAGTTCTTTACAGTAGAGAAGTTTTTCCTTCTTTTTATACGAACAACCACTTATCCAAGTCAGCGTACCGTCATTATCATGGCAAATGGTAATAAGACGCGAAGTTCTGCGCGACATTTCTAGGAGCATTGCTGGCGTAACTTGAGTGAAAGCTTGTCTCACGGCATAATTCAGTTAATCAGTGGAAATAAAATGGTTTTGGGAAACGATGACCTTGGTGAACTCTACAGCTACTTACAAAGAGGTAACGGTATTTGTAATTCTCTGTTTAGTCCAGGTAGAATCTGTTTTTGGTGAAAGTGTCTTGGGGCACTTTTTTTCTAAGATACCGACTTGGGAAAGTGAGGAACGATAGTAAATTGCTGAGCAGACATGAGAATGACTGAACACATAGCTATTAGGTTTCCTTCGAGTTATCCAATTTTTATTTGGGAAACGTTTTTGAAGTTTTGATAGTCCTACAGGTCGTGCAGATCAATCATAACTGTCAACTGTATATGTAGCCCTTTACAAATCCTCTCCGTGTTTCTATTCCATGACCTACTATATTTTGCATGAGTTAAGTTCGGCTCTACATCTTCCTGTAGCTGAGCATCTACCCATGATGCAAGGTGCAGCATTGCCACCTCTCACTATTCCTGAGTAGGGATATTCGAGTTTGCTAGAATGGTTATCAGAACTTTCGCGTGTTTCTCGTTGAAAAGTACGTCCCTATAAGACACTTTTACCACAGAGTATTCTCTACTTTGTTAAGCTACATGATGATGAAGTACAGTCAGTAGCTACAAATTACCTGACATGGTGTTTAATTGTACTTTTCGTTTATATTACCCGGGATCTCAATATTGAACACTCAGCGTCTCTTCCGCTAATGTTATATCTTTACTAAACGAAATACGTCAAACAAAATTCTGACGTAGTGGCACCGAACTGAATATGCATGACGTGGCCGAATGGTAAGACAGTTCGCCTCCCACCAAGGCGATTCGGGTTCGATTCCCGGTGGGGTCGGTCCCCGGATCCTCGCATGTGGGAATCGTGCCGGACGATGTCGCAGGTCTGTGGGTTTTCTCGAGGATCTCCCGTTCCCCCGCCCCTTCATTCTGGCGCTGCTCCATACTTACCTCATGTCAATCCTCACCAGCGCTAAAGACCTCGATGTTAAGCGCTGACCAAAATCTCTTTCACACACACACTGAGATCAAACGCAAGAGGTTAAATCGGACAGACTCGGTCAGCAATTTAATGTGACAATACAAATATATATAATTATTTAATCAAGGAAAAATAGGTCTATTGTAGTTTTCACAGTTCTTTTTTTTTCACTCCCGCTCAGTCTCAGTAATAACTTTTTTTTACATTGAATCGTAGCAGGGCGTGGTACATAGCATATCGGATATTATCGGACGGTATATATTTTATTGGCATTGCTAATGTCAACTAACATTCAGGATAGAGGTAATTGACACGGCTTCGACATGAGAAGTTTCGTTTTGTAATATACAGTAACCTTGAATACGTGCATTGTTATGTATTGAACCAAAATAATGTGACTTTTTTTCCAAACAGTCTCATGAGTGGCTGTGGAGCTTTATAGTGAGGGAAAGAATAAGTCATGTGAGACAAAAAATTATACAATTCCATTAAAATGTAAGGTAGTGGGCTTTACGTCTTGTCGACAACGAGGTCATTATAAACGGCGACACACAACTGGGTACAATGACAAGAGCTGTGAGAGGAGTCGTCCATGGCCTTTGTTAAGGCCTTGTTACGGAGTTTTGCCGTGATTTCGAAAATATTTTTTTATTGCTACCTAATACTCATATTAAAATTTCGCTGTACAGTTTTGACACTTATATGTTATAATTTGTGGCTGAATTTTTTTGTAGAATTATACTTAACGGTTTTTTAGATTTCATTACCCAAAGTACCACGTTTTTCGTCGTTAAAATAAGCAAAAATGAAGGAAATTATTTTTTTGCTGGCGAAAAGAACGCGTCCACAGTATTGTGCATCGTGTGATTGTACATTGACTCAATTTTTTTCAAAACTTTTGGTTAAAAAATTTTTGAGTTATTGGCACCGGTCTGAAAAAAAACTCGGGAACAAGCCCTTAAGGAACCATCCCAGAGTTCGCCTGGAGCTATTTCAGAAAACTATGGAAAACCGAAATCAGGAAGGCCGGAACCGTGAATCGAACCCGGGTCCTCCCGAATACGAGTTCAAAGTGGTACCGATACGAACCTCGCTCGGTAACTACAATACAATGAGTACATAATAAAAACTCGTCGTATCTACACTAGGAAAAAATTAAACCGTCTAGCATTCAGGTAATATTATATACAGGTCATTAGAATACAGGCAATTTATGAAGCGCTAAAATAAAGGTTAATTCCATCTTCCCGTTAACCCCAATGAAAGCGTTTCACAACTGGGTGAGGGCGCGCACGACTTCGTAGTTCTGATCACGTTATAGCGTGCCCAGATATCGTGGGATGAAACTGTTCAAAAGTTACGATGCCAAGTCACGATGGGCGTCCGAAAAAAAAAGACTTCGTGAACCAGTGGAGCGTTAAAAACAACCTTAATTGCCAACATTAGCATCCAATTACAAATTCTTTTGTGGCTGGATTTAGCCGAGACGCTCAGTATTTTACACGGAACACCACGAGGAGAGATATACTAAAGAACCAAGTATGATCTCGTCCTATCATGCGATAGCTGCTTTAATGTTAAATATGCAGTTTGGGAATCACGCCTAAATCGGTTCTAACACTTACGGCAATATTTACAAAACGTGTGGACGTCGGCACAGGCCACCAATCGGTTCGCAAAATTCAAGTAGAAAGAAAAAGTTTATTCGAAAAAATATTTTAACAAAAAATAACACCGACATAAAAATACGCTGAAAAAAAGCACGAAAAAGTAAAAATATAATTACGAAATTTTTAGACTACTTGAGAATACAAACAATTTATTACGACAGGAATATACAATAATTGTAATTTTTGGAGTTGGTGCCAGCCATGGAGGTAGTATATAGGAGATGGCATGTTGGGACTTCCTTGAAGTCAACGTATATACTTGTATGTCAGTTTTGCGTGAACAGTTCGTTATGTTCACCAACACACAGCATCGAGTTGATCGAGTAAGATTTTCGTAAGCGCCTCGTTGGTGTTGATACTGCAGAATGAACAGATTTGAATGAAAACGGTTACGTGCGTTGAATTCAGGTGTAAGGAGTGGTCAGGTACGTGTAACGTAGCATAGGTATACATACAATTTAATGAAAAATGTAACGTTGGCTGCAACTAAGCATGTCTTAATCGACATAAAGACAGCAGTCGCGCGGTGTTGAACAACACGGGGCACAGTGGAGGGCGTATACGGCGGGGCTGGGAGGGTGGAGCACTTTGAGTGAGCGACCCGAAAGCGGGTAACGTGTGAGGGTAGACGTAGTTGACAGATGTGTCCGATATCTAAATTTTCAATACGCTTGTTTGTTATAAGTTTTCTATAATTGTATTCGATTGTGGTTCCCTGATGCTTAGAATAGCATTAAGATATTAAGATTTGCTTTACACGACATCTTTGTTAATTTACAATAGATTTTCGATGTGTTGCTTTAAGCCCCTGTTTTGTTTATTCTTGTAAATAGGTTTATTTGTAATTATGCTGTCTCTTTAGGCAGTTGTGCTCAAGTGGATATTGCTTCAATTAGACATTGCTAGCTACATTATCAAATTAACGTAACTTAAGATATATTTTGTAAATTTTAGGACTCACCTCATGTCACCCTTTCCTTACTAACGCTGAATACCTCGATGTTAAGCGCTGACCAAAGTCTCTCACTCACTCACTCATTCCTATTCGATTTTGAGGAGTTCCCTGGTATATCTCCGAAATCCAAGCTCCAACGCAAATGAAAAAAACACACAAAAAATTAAAATCAGTTTATAAACGACAGAGTTCTGAGGTAACAAACGTAAAATAAACCGAATTAATGATAACCTCCTCCTTCTTTTAAAGTCGGTTGAAAATTGCTAACCGGGCCTGAGTGCTGTCTATATATTGCTAGAAATAAAACAATGTTACACCGTGTATACATAAACATTTATGGCCCTCCAATTATCCCTAACACTAAAACTTCCCGTTTCTGAAAATGGTACGGTAAAAAGAGAGTGTTTTGTGGCCCCTTTTTATGTACGATTTATTGGTAGTAATTTTTAAAAAGGGAAAGGCGTATACATCATTTATTTATTTCTAAAAGTGTACAAGAAAATATGGTGTCTCAATTGATTATTTCATAGAGGTAATCTTGAAGTGTCTGCAAGAAAGTTCGGTGACTAGGGGCACAGGGCAGGGTGAGGAATGATACCACGCATACCGGGGTCCATGGAGGTAGTATACAGGAGACGGCATGTTAGGACTTTCTTGAAGTCAACGTATATACTCGTATGTCGGTTTTGCGCGAACAGTTCGTTATTGTTGACCAACACACAGCATCGAGTAGCTCGACTAAGATTTTCGTAAGCGCCTCGTTGGTGTTGATACTGTATAATGAACAGATTTGAATGAAAACTGTTACGTGCGTTGAATTCAGGTGTAAAGAGTGATCAGGTACGTTAAATGTATCCATTACTGTTGTATTTCATGAGTAAAAAGACCCACGTTTTACATTTGCATAGTGTAAATTATGTGGTTAAACAATTATTTATGTAGATAAACCTAGTGAACTAACTTGAAAATACGGCCATATACATTGTTTATTTACTCATATGTACGTCACTGACGATGTACAACTGCTTGCCAATAGCATTTAAACCAACAAATTTCCACACAAAATGTTAAATAAATAGCAGAAACTAGCATAAATGTATTAAGTTAGTTCAACAGTGGTTTCCATGAACAAACAGTTGGCGATGTCGGTACTCACAGCAATGTGTTTCAAAACGCAGTCATGTTGTTGAGTTCTAATTTTGTTTCAAAATCTTGTTCCCCAATCAACGTAGACTGAGATAAACACAGCACATCTGCTATTCGATAAATTATTTTTACTCTATTGCTCTTCAAACATCGAGTAAAATACATTGGCTCTTATGGCGGAAACAATGTTTATGGGCTAAAGTGACCACGTGTATAAAAGTTCAAGCAACAAGGGCACATATATACACCGACTTCAAGTGTTTGCCTGGGTAGTATACTGCATGGCCACCCCCTTCCTGGGTTACCCTTAGCATTTCCGCGCTTCTAGGTTTCAGACATGGAATATATGTCCACTCAGGCTGCCAGGTAAAGTAACTCTATCATGTAATGTGTTATGCAAAGTACATTTTTCAGACTGTTGGTCTTTGGGAATTGGTTTCTCTGAGTTTATGTTTCTTTATTACACGCAAAATGCGTCATTGATAAAAATGCAACATATACTTATTGACTTATGACTGCTAACATTTAGCACCACGTCAATACTGATTGTGTAGAAAAAAAAATAGAAAATTTAATGTGTTTAGGTCAACACACGTTGTGCAGAGAGTAAGGGAAAACCTGTTTTATTTAAACGTGCATAATTTACCCGAATTTTCGAATAGAGTACAAAAATCGTTACTCTCCCAACAACACGTTTGCATTTACCATTTTTGGTGTGTTGTCAGAATAAACATATTTTTAAAAAATGTGCGTTTTTATAGTCAGTTATTAACGCAGAATTTTCTACACAGTAACTTTACATATGATATTCGGAAATAAAATATATGATAACAGGTTGGGGTCACTATAAGTCTATTTGCCGAATGAAGAACTGAATGCTACCTGAGTGTTATGCGTAGATACAGAAGCGATAAGACAAGTCGTGAGTGAGAGGGAAAGTTATTGGGTTCGTAGGCAGACTTTTGGGCTCGTAGGCAGATAACTGGAATAGTAGGCAGATTATTGGACTCGTAGGCCGACTTATTGGGCTCGTACGCAGACTTATTGGGCTCGTATGCAGATAATTGGAATAGTAGGCATATTAGTGGGCTCGTAGGCAGATTATTGGGCTTGTAGGCAGATTATTGGGTTCGTAGGCAGACTTTTAGGCTCGTAGGCAGATAACTGGAACAGTAGGCAGATTTTTGGAATCGTAGGCCGACTTATTGGGCTCGTACGCAGACTTATTGGGCTCGTATGCAGCTAATTGGAATAGTAGGCATATTAGTGGGCTTGTAGGCAGATTATTGGGCTCGTAGGCAGATTATTGAAATAGTAGGCAGATTATATGGCTAGTTGGCAGATTATTGGGATCGTTGGCAGATTATTGAACTCCTTGGCAGATTATTGGGCACGTAGGCAGATTATTGGAATAGTATGCCGATTATTGGGCTCGTAGGCAGATTATTGAAATGGTAGGCAGATTATTGGGCTCGTTGGCAGATTTTTTTGGCTGGTATGCAGATTATTGAAATAGTAGGTGGATTATTGGGCTCGTAGGCAGACTTATTTGAATAGTAGGCAGACTTATTGGGCTCGTAGGCAGATTATTGAAATAGTAGGCAGATTAATGGGCTCGTAGGCAAATTATTGGAATAGTAGGCAGATTATTGGGCTCGTATGCATAATATTGGGCTCGTAGGTAGACGAAACCCCTAAGGGCGCTGCCTACCTGGAGCCCTTGCGGAGAAATAATAGGGTTTTACATGCAAAATTATTTTCAGTGGCACTCGGTCACCTTTTGTGTT
Organism: Medauroidea extradentata; assembly: GCA_003012365.1. NCBI lineage: Eukaryota > Metazoa > Arthropoda > Insecta > Phasmatodea > Phasmatidae > Medauroidea > Medauroidea extradentata. Next base: position 59,293 of record PNEQ01110099.1, read on the forward strand.
ATTGCTTCCGAATGAAAACCATTTTCTGCACCGAGAAAAGGAGAATATTGTTATATAAATAAAACTGCAGAAAAGAAATTATGAATAGCCATCGCGGTTTTTTTTGTGTAAAAATGCATTTTTGGCCACAATTTTCAGGGTATTAAAAAATCTGCCTATACGATCCATAGAAATGTACGCGGCACCGAGACGAACAAAAAGGTCAGTGGTGGAATATATGTAACTTTAAACGTTACGTGTTGAGACAATAGATGTTGGATATTTGTCCAGTTGGCATCTTGATGTGCCCACGAGTGTTATTTCCAAACAGCCATATTCGTAGTTAAGTAATGTCCACGGTGACGTAGTACACAAACCACTCTCCGACTACCTCGTCGATCCGGTGTCGTTACCTGGTGAGGTCATGACGCGCTGGTGGGATCATGTCACTGCGGATTGCTACATTGGACTAGTTTGGTATGCAGTTGCCAATAATAGCTACAATGTCGTCCTATGATCCATTGTGCACGCTATGCACTACACGTTATGTTCTGTTAACTGAAGTGAAGATATAGATTATTGGACCTACATTAATACATTTTGCTCGTGTAGATGTGAGGGTTGTTGCTACAAGATACTGATATACAACTTTGCAACAACCTGTACATAGGGCTAAGAGTGCGTGGTAGATATATAAACGCGGAAAACATCGATTGATTCCTACGTTTTTTTAGAAGTCAATATGTATACAGTACTCAATGATGTTCTTAGACAAGAGTATTTGCCAACTTTATGAGTAAATATTTATCGCAAAATTATTGATTCGTTACGTGTGATCTCTTGCGAAGCAGTTAAACGCACGCGGTTCCGGCGTCAGAGATTATGCCTCAAAAATTCGTAACACTGGAAACAGTTTTGCTTAAAATGTTAGTTAATACTATTGTCTAGGATTGCTATTGTTTAATTTTCCGAAAATTTGCTTCAAGAAACCTACTGTTATAGATTAATGCTTTTAGTGTTGAATTATGTACCACGCCCTCTTAAGAGAGCGTGGCAGATAAATAAGTGCTGAATTCTTCAATTGAGATCTACACTTTTTGAAAGTCAATATAGAAATACTACGTAACAGCAATAATTTATAATTATATTTGCCAACTTTATTAGCAAACATTTACCCGGAATGATGCATTTATTTAGTGTAATCTCTTGCACCGCAATGTACTATATTTTGTCGTATGAGATTGTTCTCCAGATATACGTTAGACGAGATAAATGTTTGCTCAGAAAGTTGGCAATAAGAAACCACACCCATGCTCTTTGGTGTATTCTGTTTTTGAGGCAGTTATTTTATTAAACTTAAACGATAGCAGATATCAGAAACCGGCCTGGCAGTTTGTTTTAAATGGCTTTTTCCGTGAAAGCAAATATTTTTCAAAGCATGAAATCACACGTTTTCTACTAAAAAGTCAGTGAACCGGAATTTCGTTAGTTACATAATCAGTTAAAACCATAGTATTTATTACCTTGAAAAAATCAGCCAGCATGGAGAGGCCGAATTAAAAAAAAAAAATCGCCAGACATATTTTTTATATCTGCTCACGTTTAAACGTTCAAAAATAATATCGCTAAAAGTATGAACTAGAGAGTGTGGCCTCAAGGTCAGGTCCATGCGAATCTCCGAAGGGAAGCCTTCACGCCGATTGCTCGTTCTAGTGTCGTCCATATCGTTTCCTTGCTTCCATCCCTCAGACGCGGGTAAATTCTCCAGCTAGTCGACCACATGTGAACAGGTGCATATGTACGGGACTCTCGTAGGCTTCAGTCAGCCTTGAGTTCGGTTTACTATTGTCCTTAGAGTGTCAATTTGCAACGTGCATAAAATATTATAATGTTTCACCAACACATCCTATAATTAAGGTATTGCTTATATGTGAGTAATACGGACAACGTATAATGAGTATAAGTGTTTGCCTAGCACATTATAACATTTTACCGACATTCAAGCACAGCTTAACGGACATAAGCTTTGCCTATGTTAGTCATCCGAAATCGGATGACTTACTAGGTATCTCTGTAACTTAAAAATATACCAATTATAAAGAAAGGAATATTGATGCTGCCAAGGAATGAAACAATTTGGTAACAGTGAACTGTTATATATATATATATATATATATATATATATATATATATATATATATATATATATGTGTGTGTGTGTGTGTGTGTGTATATATATAAACTAATTTTTAGACGGGTATTTATTATCATCAATATTCATTGTAATTTCATTTCAGTAAGAAATATCACAGTGTGAAACAAATTAACACAATTTCAGCGAGGTCCTATAGACATAGTTTTTAATTTACCAGTATACGGTTAACAATATGCATTAATATGCAATCTTTCGTTGTTTTTATTATTAGTATAACTTTGCCAATATTATGTACACATAATTTAACTTAACATGGTCGGTATCAACTCAGAATATTAGCAAACAAGACAATTTTTTCTTAAGTTTTTGTTATTTTCTTTGAGGTATCTGATTAGTCGGTCTGAAGAAATCTACTGTGTTTCTTTTTTGTCTTCATAGCTGTGTCGTCTAGTATTTTGTTTGTGACGTCGTCGTTGTTAACCTGCCTTGTGTCCAACATTGTCTTCTTCGCAGTATTGTCTGTGCTTGTCGTAGTTGTGGTGCTCTGAGTTCCTACACATTATCTGGTTTGTCTTTCGGCTTTTATTTTTGTATGTTTATTTTATTTCTCCTTATTTGTTATTGACTAATTCCTTATGGAATCTTCCATGCCCTGTTGTTTTTGTTTACGGGTGTGTTGACTATGCTTACCTGGTAATTGCAAGAAACATTCAAAGAAATTACATGTTGGTACTGAGCGGTAATACGCTACACTCGCATTCGGGAGTACCCGGGTTCGATATCCAGCTCAGAATATAATGATATCGGTTTTACATGGTTCCCCAAAATGGCTCCTGGCAAATACTGGGATGGTAAATTAACGTAGGCCATGGCCGATTCCTCGTTAATTTCCTGTCCTTGAGTAAAGCTGTGTAACCGTTTCCAACGACCTTGATGTCGAAGAAACGTAAATATCTTATCACTGTTATGCGTTTGACTGGGAAGGCGAAAACATTCTGCATGCAACACAAGCAACGGCATCGCTGCACTAGTTCACTAGGCCTGTTGTACAATTTAATTTGTTTGAATTTCTGTTATCTGTACACGACTCTTGCAATGGTAGTGCTTGTCAAACTGAAACGTTTTAATGGACAAATGCCATTGTGTCGTAATTCATCACACTTTTTCCATACCACATTTCGCTTGATAACGCTCTCAGTAGCTTACAGGGTTAGAGTGTTGCTCATTCTCTGACAAACAAAACAGCAAAACTACTAATAGTGTGCTTACTTCCCCCTTTTTCGTATTTTAACTGTGGATTTTCCGCGACTTAAAAAGTTCTGTCGTAATGCCGCATGTCCATATCAATAGTACAGCAAGCCAAAAATTTCTGGTAAATTTCATTAAACTGAAATGTAATATTTTTACACTTGTCCCAACATTTGGAATTGAATTATTTTTGCCTGTAAATACATGATTTATCTGAGGGGATGTTAAAAAGGGCCATAGCGAAAAACGTGTGTATTAAGTTGAATCAACTAAATATTTGATTTCCTGGCTGTTTCTGTTCTCTCAACAGGAGATTTTAGTGCAGCAAAATATTTTTTTAAGCAAACTCATTTTTTTGGCGCCTTGTAAACAGTGTTCAGCCAGAAAACATTTTCTTCGGTTGAATTAATTTTGACTTTGTCATTTACTTATATAAGTTTGATTAACCTGCTTGCGGAAGTTGTCATGTAGCTCCTAGGAAAATTTGACCTGATGCGACAGAACATAGTGTGGAGTTTTAATATTTTAATCGTAGTTGCAGGAAGAATGTTTGAACAACTTGTTGACATTCAAGTACATATATCGTTTAATAAGTTTATACGTTTTTGTAAAGTGTTGTGTTGTTCAATAATTGTTGTCCCAACATTGAATCCGTTCTAAAGTTCAACGGCATAATTTCCGGATGGCGATTTAGTTTTTAAAGTGAAACATGGTGCCATTCTCCATTATCTGTGAAAGTTTGCATCCTCACCCAGGATACATAATTGCGTAGAAATATTTTGTTACTTAAGAATGTGGAGTGGTGAAATTTGGTCTGTGTTTAAGGAGCCTCCTTGATTGTGCTTGGAATGTGTTGCAAGGAGTTGCGATTATTCCTTTATTAATGAAACTACTTAACGCATTACACTTAAACACCTGCGAAAGTAACTTACTCTTCAAAAATACTTAATGTTTAAAATTTCACCACACTTATTACAAACAGGATTTTCGAGTGCTATACAAATGGCCAGAAACTGTTTCTTGAGACTACCGTGTATTTTAAAAACAACGAACCGGAATCGAATGTTTCTTACAAATAAAATAGTTTCTTACAAATAAAATACGTTCACCGCTTGAATAAGAAAAATAACAGTAATGTGACAAAGCAACCCAGTTGCATTGTTTGCTTGTAGACATGATACAGTACGACTCGCTCGGTCAGTGGCACCCATAGCGTTCCATCGGTTTTGTCCCACACATACAGAAGCGAAGCATACCTAGGGCTATGCTGTTTGGGCACCATCTGACACGTTCTTTAGTAAGTTGTAATGTGGAAGGATATTTGTTTTAAAGAACCTACTGTATTCCACGTACGTCTATCGTGCTAATGTACGAAAGTGAAACACGCTTCGTGCATGGACGAAATGACATTGTTAACACACCATGCAAATTAAAAACACGGTTTCACAGTTCTCGAACGTAGCTAGAAAACGGCCTCTTTCAAACTGCCGAACTTCAGAATGAACTAACTGAAATTATGGTATATGCAACTTTGCTACGTACTTTCACCAAATAGATTTGTAATGATATGGCCACCGCTTAATATAATATAACTTAGTAAAACATGATCGGCGGGAATCTTCATCCTAGTTGAGCCCTTGGCTCGATGTGGCGGTGCGACATTAGTGCGATACTCAAGGTTGCCCTTACAGCTCCGTCGTATCTGATCCTCTAATGCGCATGTAGGCGGCACCTTTAACATCGATGTCTTAAACGAAGCTGGGGACGGCATGAGGTAGGTATGGAGCAGTGACGCAATGCAAGAGAGGGGAAAACAGGAGTAAAGCTGTGTGCACAGGGTACAATTTTTCTTACAAGTTCGTGTACTGGATTCTTTACAAGTTTATTTTACAAGCCGATGTACTACGTACGATACAAGTTTTCGCTGCACACGATACTGGCTACCTAAATAGTTGTGTTCACAGAAAATTCAAAATAAGCTTCATTACGAAGATTTTTACTGTGGTAGTTAATACTTTTCACCACATAGAAACAAGTCTCTTCTCTATAAGCATTTATTAACACTCGTAACTGCTCATTCATCCAATTATTTCCCTCCATGTTTATGTTTATCAATACTCGCGCGCACCAAAAGTGCTAGTGTTGTTCTTTTGATGAATTCTGATTGGCCGCTGCTTAATTATTGCAGTGCAGCTCGCAACAAAAATTGGACGCCAGCAATTAGGCAAATCCAGTACTTGAGCTCTCAGGGCTGCTAGTAGCCGGCTAGAGAAGCTAGTAGCCGAGCAAGTACGACTCCTAGAATACAATATTGTACGGAATATTGTAACGTGTGCAGCGGGCTTAACTCGAGGAAACCCACAAGCCTACGGTAACGTCAGCTAACCTTCTCACGTGTCAAGATCGCGAGTGACCTCACCGGGTAACGACCTCGGATCGACGATGTAGTCGGCGAGTGGTCTGTCTACTACGTCACCGTGGACCTTACTTCACTACGAATTTGGCTGCTTCGAAACAACATTCGTGGGCACATCATATAGATGCCTTGGGGACAAATATCCCGCATCTACTATCTCAACATGCGTATAAGACGTATTTAAGAAACACGTGACCATAATTTTCCAGTGGACCGCTGACGTGAAAGGATATGGTAAGGTAAATGGACTTTACGTCTTGCCCACAGCGAGGTAATTACAGACAATGGCGCACAACTTGCTACATTGACAGGAGCTCGGAGAGGAGTGAACCATGGCCTTTGTTAAGAAATTATCTCAGCATTCGCCTGGAGCAATTATGGGAAAGCATGTAAAACTGAAATCAGGATGGCCTGAGCCTGACATCAAACCTGGGTCTTCCCGAATGCAGGTGCAACGTGTTATCATTGCGCCACGTCGCTAGGTATTAACGTGAAAAGAAGCGCATCGATATGTGACACCCGTGATCCAGCACAAATAAGCCTATTAATGACTGTATAAACCATTAAAATTGAATATAGAATTTGTTGGATGTTATGAAATGTTCCAGCGTTAGAGGAACAAAAATGTGATACGTGAAGTAATAAAACTGAGATATGTTATAAAATAAAGTTATTGTGCGCCGTACGCACTCCTGTCACGTGGAATTTAGCGATTTCCGCCCTGTTGTTGCATACAATATGGTTACTGTAACAGAAAGTTAATGTTTGATGCCATAGTAATTAATCAGTGTGTCGTTGAAACATAAGATAACTCTTGCTGCAACTCTAAATAACCCACCATTTTCGTGTGAAACGCATTCAAAGATTACTGTTGTAGCTTTAATGGCCTGGTGTGTAGGCAACACTTCCTGCACTTCGATGTGAGCACGTCATTCTCCGTCTCCTTTAAGGACAGCCTCCGATATTTGAAATGGACCATGGTTATGATATAACGAATAACGTCTTTCTCCTAAGTAGTAAGTGCTTTGGTAGAATTCGGTCATGTGATTGTGAAGCACCTTGTACGTACATCAGTAATATTTGTAAATAATTTCTTACAGAATTGACTTGGTGTATGAGGAACCTCTCACATAAATCTGACATGCCGAGGGCTGTTTAATTTTACAGTCAGGTGCTCAAGTTCCCTTCACTCAACCAGTCGCGCAAAGTCAACATTGTAACGACCTGGAAAACATCCTATCCAAACACAGAACGCAGACAGAATAATAAACGTATTCTCATAACAGAGGATGTGTAATACCCCAAAGCCGATTATTTTTCCCCAGTTTAAACCCCCTTTCATGAGTTTTTGCAGCTGTGAGCTCCTTACAATACGCAGGAAAGCATATGAAGCTGGCAACTAAAAAATATTCGTGCAGTAGAGTATTATTACCTAGTTTTTATGATTAATTAAATTCAAAACTGATTATTTATGCTCTAAAAAGTATATAAATGTGATTACAAGGCTTCTTTTCCTGTAGAAAACAAAGGGAAGAAACAGTGTTGTGTGAACACTTTAATTATGCCAACAGAAATGTTTAATTAAAATGAAGTTTACATATATATATATATATATATATATATATATATATAATATAGAGGGACGAACAGCCCACAAAACACAAAATTCAAAAGGCAGTCGCCTAGTGTAGTTGACGATTCACTACACTACAACACTTTTGTAAAATTAATAAGGAATTAATTTATGACTTCCACAAACCTTTGTAAAACTATAAGAATATTGTTTGTAAACTTAATTTATTATGTAGTAAGGATTTTCTTTGAAAAAAATATACACAAAAACTTCAGAATCAACAAAAGTCAAAGTTTTGCCAGAAACGATAGAGTAATTTTCAATTTATTTCCTCTGATTGATATTTTTCTGGAATAAAATTTATATAAACGTAAATTATGTGCATAAATAAAGTTGAATAATTAAATATGCAAAAATCGTGAAAATATGTAATCTGTGTTGCTCTAATGGTCACGAGCGCTGTCAATAATTGATGGGTTGTACGTTTTATTCTCGGTGTATTGGTTAAACTTGTATCACTCAAAATAATTACATGTAAAATTATTTGTTCAGCGTTTATTTTCCAAATTTCGTTATTTTCATTTTCAGAATAAAATAATTACTTAAACATTTATGTATTCGTTTATTTTCCTTGGTAGTACAAATGCGCCACACGGCTAAACTTCGTTACGTAACAAATTTATACATTTATAAAAGAAAAAAAAATTAGGTTCAGCAAATGAGTTTTCAAGGATTATTCTGTAAGAGTACGATTTCTTATAATTTAAACAATTCCTGTCTTAGACTCTCAGAGTATCAGAACCTGTATGAAAGACATTGAGTAAAATTGACGAACTTAGAGTATATGAATCCTATGCATCCATACACATGCCCTTACTGCTGTCACATTTGGCTCGTACTCCGATACTAACACGATTATCATCTATACTGTATTCAGGTAGGCACTGATAATAGTTCTATGGAATCCAGAGCGGCTGAAGGCCGTGCTACAATCAAGACAACCGCAAACTCAACAATACCCATTACCATTGCCACAGTAATTACTTGACGTAAAAATCCGAATGTTTACACTTCTTGTCCAGCCAGGAAGCACTACTGCCCAAAGAATTATTTTTAATATATTTCCTTAATTTCCGGCTGTTATTGTATTACGTAAATAACTTTCCCATGTAGTTTTACTTTTCTTAAGATTTTGCTATAAATAATCTCTTACTTCTGCTTATTTTTCTCGTGATACACATATCTATGGAGGGAAATGACTCGTGAAATATAATGGAGGATATTTGTGATATGCTGTGCATAGACTCTCGCACAACGAAGTCGGAAGTTCGCCGAGTTACTACGCGGCTATGCAATGGTTTTTGTCGTGGCTTTGGTTATGCACGACTGTAGCACACGCCATATCGATTAACGATCTCAACACGTACTGTTATTGTTATGGTTATAATTATTTCAAGTGTAGCGCAGCTTCAAGTGAGCAGAAAGGTGTAAACCTTTTTTATTCATGTCGACTTGAACCGAACTAGTGTGACGTAATAAACATCTACCTGGTCTGCTAGTGGCTGGGATACGACAGTGACGGTACTATTTTGTTGCTAACTTTATTGTAGGGGCCTGTTATTTAAACGAAGGAAATATCACATGCCGAACGTGTACTTTCCTGAAGTTAGTCTATTATGGACATTTACTTTCGAATCACGATCTAAAGGATTTACGTGTTGTTAATGGAGTCTCGAGTTTGTTGCGAAAATATTTTAGTACAGTTTTGTTTCAGTGACGTACGTGCGCGTCGGCAGCTGTACTTCATGGTTATTGGCAGCGTGTATTTGTTCAGACACGTCTCTCATTTGACCGCGCCAACAAGACTAAGATTATGTGACACAATAAGTCTGTGATTTGCCAGTAGAACCCCCAGACAAGTAGAAAGTGAGAGTCAAACATCCAATCACTGACCATGTACGAGAGCTGCAGATGTGAACATAAGACAGTGAAACTAAATTTCGCCACAAACCGTGTTTCTAGTTAACATGTTATATTGAACATTTTAAAAATAACAGGACTCCCCTGTGCCATAAACAACTTTCCAAACTTACATTTTCGTTTTCATAGCTTATTTAATGTCTGATGAAACAGCACCAACATTCCCAAATTATCACATTTTATAGTTTTATCACTACTTGTTCACCGAATCGCGCCATAGGTATGAGTGCCTGACTTTCTTGCTTAAAAAGTAGTAGTCAAGTAAGAATGGCCATTTTCTTTTACAAATTTTTGGTTGACGTTCGTACATATGAAGATAAGGTTGATGATGATAGATTCAGCGCCCAACATTGAGGTCTTAAGCGCTGTGAGGGGTGACAGGAGGTGAGTATGGAGCAGCGCCGGAATGAAAGGGCGGGGAAAACGGGAGATCCCCGAGAAAACCCGCCGACCAGCGGCATCACCAGCACGATGCGCACATGCGAAAATCTGGGGACCGACCCGGACAAGAATCGAACCCGGATCGCCTTGGTGAGATGCTAATGGTCTGAACGTTCAGACACCGCGGCCCACACAAACAGATTAGGTAAGTGGGCTTTACTTCTAGTCGTCAACAAGGTCATTAAAGGCGGTGACATACAAAATTGATTGATTTAAGGACAGAACTGAGAAATGAGCCAGCCAAAGCCTTTGATAAAGAACCATCCTGCATTCGCCAGGAGCCATATCGGGATACCATTCGCGTGTGATAGGCTCAAGTTGTGGAGAGAGCACGATGATTGCTGTTTTTCTAATAGCGGTTTGCAGGCGCATAATGTCGACTGATTGGGTGTTTCGCGTGATTTATTCAAAATATAAATGTTCTTATATCTCGTCAACGATTATCACAGGATTGTGTCACGACACGTAGGTCTTCAACTCAAACCAAACTTAGGGAACGTTTTCACTAAATATTCAGAACTGGACTAATTACTGACCCTGACCATAGTCATCTCCAGCAGAAGGCTTCTTCACTAGGGACCTGCAAAATTCGCGTTATTATTGGTGACACACGAGCATCCAATTCCCTACAGTACTAACACACAGCAAGTGATTACATTGACCACTAACATCTATGGGATGTATTTTACGAATGTGACCGTTTTACATGAGGTTGGACACTTTACCATGCAACTTTTAATAATTGGCCAGAAGCATTCTTCATGGCATGCCACAAAATTGTCGACCAATGGAAACGACGAACGACCATACAGCCGTTTGTATTCTAGTCTGCTGAAAAAATAAACAACACGAACTTAACATGTATCTATCCAGCATGGTTACAGTTTTTCCTTATCGGACAGTTTGTATGTCATACAAACCAATCACGGAATGATATTGCCGCAACTGAGTTTGAAATTCCGGTAAATTGACCCTCGCTTGAAGTATTGACACTTTGAGAACCGAAGCCTTCTTGAAAAAATGGCTATACGTAAGTTCTAGCCCGGTAATACTTAACCATCGCTGAATGGAGTAGTGCGATGGCCGCTGATGAAACAAGGGCGTAGATTCCAAAATGTTGGGGGTTGTCTATCGCTATGTTTCGATATCGATCCCAAGAGATAGCGCCCCGGGCGATCGGGAAACACTGTTTCAAAAGACCAGGAAATAAACAGCTTTAAATAGATATTCTAAATGCATTGTCGGTCCGTTGGTCATCTCACTACTTCGGCAGAGTTCTTCTTCATGATTTCTTCTGCTGCTAGTTTTCTCCCCCCTCAATACCTTGTAAGCAAAAAACAACAACAAAAAAAAACTTACAACTGTACATAAATATACAAAAATAAATCATAGCCATAATAAGACTCAAGTAAGTTACATAACTTCACATATGTCTGTAAAATGTATTTCGTTGATGCTGGTTCTCACATAAGTAAGATGAAAACTTCTGTGTGATAATTAAAGGGAATACTTTGTACGCAGGGAGTATTTACCAGTGGTGTAACGTGGACTGGTCCAAGGTGTGCGGTGCTAAGCTTTGAATATACACAACACTGAGTTGTCTGTGGAACATTAGACTGAAATATGAAGATACACACTACACAGTCAGTAGCGTACAAGAGGCAATATACGAACTCTACAGTAATACCGGCCTTTACAACACAGCTGTTACATGCTCAAAGAATATCATCGCAACTAATAATGCAAGCATGCCTTGCAACACCACTGGTATTTGCATGTACTTTCTGTTCTACATGAACCTTGTTTTAAATGCTTAGTGCTGCTATTCACCTAACAGTATTACATAACAAAAATCTGTCAAGAATATTTAGTGCACAGCTATCATTTAACTTCTATGTAGTATACTTACAGACACTGTAAAATCGCGAAAATGTTAAAAAAAGTCTCCAATTGTATTAACCGTGACACGTGTGAACAGTTTTATGGAAAATCACACACGCTGTGTGTCCAAGCTGTGCAGTTCCAACTGGGCCTGTTGCAGAGAGAAAAAATGCTACAAATAAACGATAGCCAATGTTGATACAAAACATTCAGTGTTATATACGTCACGTTGGAGCCGAGCAAACAGTCAACTATTCCCGCGATTTTCCAGAGTCTCTTAGTATACCTAATTTAATTCAGAGTTTATAGAACAAGAATTAACAGAGTCTCAGTAGTAAAATTATGTTATACTAGGCCTAATTCATGAAAAAATGTGCCTAAAGGCGGCCGCCTACCACACGCTCCAAACGTGTTGCAGCGTGTTCGGAAACAGGTCTTTTTACGAAAATATTTCACGTGTGCTCATTGTGCCAACGTACGAAAAGAAAACTAACGTCAGACAAGGTCGGAACCTCTTTGTTAAGACGCCACGCTCATTAAAAACGTTGTTTCTAAGCCCTCCAACATGGCTAAAAGCGGCCTTTTCAGACTTCCGCACTTCAAAATTAAACTCAGATTGCCACCTGCACTGTAATTCGTTGCAGACTTTCCACCAATAAAGTTATATGGTCACCGCTTAGTGTCCCATCGTATAAACCGTTCGGCGGGAAGCTGGCACGCTATTTGTAGCTAGCTCCGTCGCTTTTGAGCCTCCCACGCGCGGTAGGCGGCGCTCTTAACTATATAAGGAAAGAGTTAGTAAATTTTTGTCCTCAACAATGTTATTACATAAAGGACAACGTTTAAGAAGTTCAGATGCATGATTATGTTTAATAAATATAACAACCACGATTCCGTCTGCCACGTTGGTTTGCTAGACTTAAAAATACTAAACACAACTCTAGAAATCACAATGACTTTCAAGAACACCTGGTAAGGTTGAAGAGAAAACTAAGAACCACCGAGATGTAAACTATTACTCAGAATACATAACATTTGAAATTTTCCGGGAATCTTGATTTTGCCATCGAGATGTTAGTTACGAAATCTTTTAATCGAGTCTGTATCCGGGTACCAGATACGGGTATGGAGACACTACGCCAGAAATCAGTACTGTAGGGGATTATAGGAAGTCCCAACCGATCGTTGGAGGCAGTACAATGTCTACGTGAGAACAATGCAGAAACTGCAAATGCCATAAAATTTTAATAAATGGTACATGTTCAAGTGATTCTGCTGACCTCCACCTTCACAAGGTTCAACAGTCTTTGTGACAGCGACCACACGTTAAATTTTGTTTATTTTTACAAGACAAATTCTTGGAAACCCAGTTTCTAAAGGAATTCTTTGTTAAACCGCAAAGATTTTCCTTAAAAAAATTAAAATAATAATTTTGTAATATTTTAGCCTTGTATTTGTACTTGCTTGAAAATAAATTTGTTTGAGATATAAAAGTTAGTCAAATTATTTTAAAATGTATTTATTATGACCAATAAAGGTTCGCGGATGCTCCGGGAATTGAATATACGTATTTCAGATTTCTAAAACCCCTAGATCAATGTATTGGTACAAATTATTGGTTTATAAACGTATATATTCAATTACAAAACTTTTATTATTCTGTAGAATATCATGTATATTAATAATAATGTCATACCATCAAAGTGTACATCATATTCTCTTCATTGTGCATACTCTTATACAGACTCTTGATATTGGTTAGCTACAAAGTTTCCCCAAAAATAAATAAATAAAGGAATCAATAATTTTGCAAGGAAAATCATAGTACTTTTACATAAGATTGAATGGCTAGAAAATAACTCATAGTTTATTTTACAAAAAAAAATTTTAGAATGCTCAGTCAGAATAATTTATATTAAGAGTAAGCGCGGACAAGAAGTGAAAATGTCATTAGTTAAAACAATGAAATGACACAGAGAAAACTGAAGTATTGATGAAAAACATGCGCATCAGTCACGTTGTAGGTCAGACGTAGACCGGTGAAGTGAAATCTAAGTGAATATAAGGAAGGTGGGTGCCAGAGGCGTAGGGAGATTATGAGAAGAGGGGGAGTTGGCAAAAGAGAGAGGCAGTTGACAAACCGGAGGCTAATTAGCAAGGCCGGAAACGAGGTTGGGTTTGAGTGGTCGTCGAGGCGCGGCGAGGTATTATAAAATAAAATTAATTTCCTTGAAGAGTTCTCAGAAGAGCCTCCTCGCCTTATTGAACGCCTCAGGCGAACGAAAATATCCCAGCTAATAACAGGTCCATCACTTGCTCGTTCTTCGTTGCCTCAAAGTAGATTCGTCGAGATTCTTCGTTGACTGACGTTATTTCTGGTCAAGTATATCCTCACCTGAACATAGTCGCCTAGTGGGAATATGATAGGAGCACACATTCAGTTTACAGGCAGGTAAAGTTTATCACACTGCAAGTAAATAAAATAAAAATTATTTAACGATGGTTGGCTATACGACACTTAAACAGCGTTACAATGTTCCGAGAAAATTTTTAGCTTGCTTTCTGAAGCAAACATAGGTTTATAAGACTGATGGGCAAAGGGTCTCGGGATCAACTCTCGGCCGGGGAGGGAAATTTATAGTCAGCTCTCAGTGTTCAGGGCTGTGAAGACAATGGTGAACCAACGTTGTTCCATCCTCGCCTAGTCGCTCCTCAGGTGTTACCTCTGACGTTCAAACCAGTCCTCCGGCTGAGTACTCTAAAGAAGAGTAAAATAATTGCACTACGTCATATATTCTAATAAGTTACAAGATTATATATAATTTTTAAATAACTTAAAAACGTTATATGACTTCAGACACTAATCTTTCACTTAACAATTTTCATGTTATCATGTTAATGACTGTCTTTAGAGTAAACGTTCATCTTCAACTAAGGCAATCTCATTATGGATACTGCATTTACAGGTTCTATGTCAGTTGCACTCCCTCGTCAGTTGTACCACTGTTTTTTTCTTATCCCCTCTACGGCTCGGGGGCGTTAGGGCGAGGAAGTAAAATGGCGGATGTAGGCCCAATGAAGGCCTGTGTACAGTCAGGTTCCCTCGCATGTTTCCACTTCAGTAGCAGGATTGTGTCAGTTGAATGAAAATTATTTTTTATTTTTTCCCGCCGAAAAAACGCCCTTACAAGCAGGCAAAGGAGATCCTGGTATCAGGCTGTCATGAAGCAGAAGGAGGTATAGGCTAGTTGTAGCGAACGTGGTCATCCCTTGAAAGATTTTTTGTCCTCAAATGTCGGCCGAGTAGTGTCGGTGCTCCGACCACACCGTGGGGGGTGCGGCGAGGGTTCAGTGGGGGAACTAGGACGGCACCACGCTGTGTGGCCGAACTGGAGAACAAATTCTTTCACATGCTATGAGCAGTTCGAAATATATCAGACTATTTTCTTTAAAATTTTTCAAATTGAAGCAAGAGGTGTTTATCTTGTATAATTTTTGTAAATTTTTGCTTTCATTGGTAAGATGGCTATACAATATTACTTTGCGCTTAAGACATTAATTGCGCGTGATTGTTGGCACTAGTGAATTTCTTCTAACCTTAAGGAAAATTTAATTTTGTTCAAAACTAGAAGCAAAAACGCTTTTTTATAAATTACTTTACTTGTGGATAAACTGTGCTATTAATTTTAAAAAAATGATTCCATGTAATCTCTTCCAAATAAATTTATTTGCACACATTTTGTATATTTTTAATTTCGTAGAATTTTATAGAAACGTATGTCTATCATCCAGTTACTTATAACGTTATTATCAACATAATTTAAAAGCGGAAACATGATTAATGATACTTCGCAAGTGATTTGCGTAAGAAATGCTTATGCTGTGTCACTTTTTTTGCTATGATTACTGTTTATTTTCGTTATTTTAGAAACTTAATTTTGAAACGTTTCGTGCTATGCATGTTTGTAATTATGTATCAACGAATTTCACTCTCAACTAGAAGGATCCGCGGTGGCAGAATGGTCAAACCATTCGCCTTCCACCAAGGCGATCTGTGTTCGACTCCCGGCG